>DWON01005897.1:0-14435 GCA_018251015.1 Phocides pigmalion okeechobee
TTCAATTCCTGTACCAGTTGAACCTTGTAAGGCTTCAAAGCCAAATCCTTACGCAAAATTCGCCATGCAGTGGTTTTGGATATCCCCAATTGTTGAGAACGTCGAGAAATTGACAAATTTGAATCTTCTTCAACACTGTGGCTCACGGCTGCAATGTTTTCAGTTGAACAACCCGGCCGAACACGCGTTTTTGTCGGCACATTTTGTACGGAACCTGTGGACTCAAACTCAGAAGGACGATAATGTTGTCCGAAAATATCACGAATTTTACGAAATGTAACTTTAACAGAAACACCATTTTCATAGTGGATTTTAATTATTTCAATGCAATTTTCGTGCGAAATTGAATTTATTGTAATAATTGCCCAAACATCTACTACGAATACGGCAAAAAACTAATTGTTAAAACTGTTATGTTATTGGTATTGCCCCAATTGAAAAACAGAGTTCTTGCTGAAACACCCTGTATTTAAACTTAAACTACTAAGAATCGTTTTCTTTGTTTGTATTCGATTATAATTTTGTGTATTGAAATATTTTAGAGAAACAATACACGACTCATTATCTTCGTGTAACTGTGGCGGTGGGCGGCGGTCGGCAATCCGCACAGGAATTTTCCAACTGCCTTGACACTTATTGTTATATTATGGCTAAATCCCAAAACATATTCATAAATGATAGCCTATATGTTATTTTGATGTACAAGCTATTTAATTGGAAAGTTTTAATCAAAATCCGTTAGTGGTTTTTGCGTAACAGAGTAACAAATATCCATACATCTACACAAACTTTCACCTTTATAATATTAGTATGATACATGTTTGTCATGTTACGTCCCTGAAGAAATACAAGGTAATTATTCTGGGGGAATATACATCTTGCTGATTGCGAGCGTGACGGTGCGGTAGTAGCGCGTCGCTCGTAATCTGAGGGTTGCCGGGACCCATTTCAAATTTGTGTTTGACAGACGGTTATTTAGAAAACGTTTTGTCTCATTAGTACGAGGCTCACGTTCATAGTTTAATTTGGACAGCGAACGATCGCGTAAGCCGCTTGATGTTAAACGGTCACTACAGCCCATGGATATTTACCTCCAGTGTAAACTAGGATTGACGTCCTGTTGATGCGTCGATACTCCATATTACTATTATGTTTGCTGAGGTTAAAAGTTTAAGTAGTAAGCTGGAAATCACGGCGGCGGATACTAAGAGTTATACATATATTGCCAACTACCAATTTACATTTCATAATGCGGGATAGAATATGCAATAACATTTGTTTATATTGGAAAAGTATCAAAAGGAGTGCAGACCACCTGTTTTTAAATGACGTGTGAAGCCCATGGACATCCACATCCAAGCTCAGAGAACACCAAAGTTCTGACTAACGTCGACCACAAATGCGTTTCTACTCCAGAGACGTGAGATGGTCGCCTCACCTGTAAGTGTAGCGGCTATCGCATCTCTTCAAACGAAACATAGGAACTGCTTTGCGACGGATTATTAGCGCTACGATGGTACCTCCCTGTGCGAAATGTTGTTTTAAAACCTTAACAATATATAGTAATAATAATTCCAACCTGATAATTAAATAACCTTATTGCCAGTCATTATATGTAAAGAAATACAGGATTCGATAAATAGAAATAGAAATGAACATAAAGTATCGTTAGATGTCACCTGGGTTTATTGAAGGAAAAACTATGTATGTAGTAAAGCTTTCTTGGGACTCGTCTCATTACGTGTTCAAATCAAATATAACGTGATCCCGAGTGTGCCGTCGTCCTCTTTATCGCACCTTAAGGTTATTGGAAATGTAAGGGGTGTTTTAAAATGTATTACGAGTTATATAAAATGTTTCTTGCTAGTCGATGCGAACTACATACAAGAACGAGGTTCTAAAGTGGAAAAAGGTGAGCTACTCGATTATTTTTAATGTACATTCTCGAGTAATTATCGATTAAGACAAATTTTTGGGCTCTAATAAATTGAAAACACATTGGTTGTAATTATCACTCAGCTTTTGTTTACGTACTATATCTTATATTCTCCATATTGCAACATAATAAGCGTCTTCCCTATTATACATAAAAATTACAAATATCCGTGCTTAATCAGTGTTATTTCGGAAATCCAAACAGATCGTTTAATTTAAATTAAAACACGTTTGCTGCTTGATTTGTGAATGTAAATAAACAGCTAACGGAACGCTTAATGACCCATTAGACGTTCCGGTTAGCTGTCCGTGACGTCACTCGACATTACCGTGCATTCACGCGGTTACCATTTTCACTGTTTGTTCACGGTTCAATGCGCTTCTGATGTTTTCGCGGTGGAAAATCCATTAACGAAAGTGCCACAATGCCTTTTAGAGTTAAATAGTTGTGACATACTCGTTTTAAGAGTAAAATTCGAGAGAACCGTCAGCAATGGTGATTGCTGACGGTTCTGACTGTGCACAGTGCACGGTGGCACAGTTACGACGTGTAATACAAAGTGTCGCCTACGATTACTGCCAAGCCCAAAGCTGATGTCTCAAAATTATTATTTTAGATTTCCGTTCCATAATTAGGTGTCCTTGTATGAGCATATTACATACAATACAGAAAATTTTAGGGCGAGACTACGAGGGTAGAAAACGTTACGTTCTTCTTCAAGAGACTACTTATGTTTAATATAGAAATCGATTTCTCCGAGCATTGGCTCGGGGTACTATGTACTACGTATGTCATAATCGATATACATAATGTTCTTTAGAATTATTGGTAACATTGACATTAATTAATCAGGCAAAAATAATAGTGAAAAATATGTGTCTATAACTCACTGGATTTGAGTCATAAAAGGTTTGTTAGTTTTTTTATTGAACAAAATAATTAAGTGCACTATTGTAAGTATATAGGAGTGTTCACGTGTTGCGGCGGTGTTGGCGGCGCTGCAATTGACATTGTTTCGTAATAACACATCGCAAGTAGCGGGCGAGTTGCAGTTACTACTTTGTTGACTTTTGTCGTCCTGTGTTCGAACATTTACTGCGTGGAATACAGTGAAATGCACCACTGCCTGTTAGCGGTGATTATGTATGAGGTGACCGAGTATCGTATATTGACGATAAGCTAAATTAGATGATTACCAAGGTATATATTTAAATGTAAAATATGAATTAAAATAAAATAATTTTCGTTCCATTGTAAATACGGTACACATTCATTTTTTTACGTTTTCTCCGCTTATAGGCTCACACTAAAATTAGGTATTAAGATATTTCCTTGTTTCCATGAATATTTACAAAAATGGGTACACGACCACGACAACTTTTTAAATTTTACATTCACCTTGCCCGACCAGGAATCGAACCGCGAACTCCTTGAGTTTGAAATTAATATGGTAACTACAATTATTTGATTAATGAATATATTTAAGGGTGTGAGAACTATAGTTCGATCGAAGTGGTACCACCGCCGCCCTCATAATCCGCCGTAAAGCATTACTTGTGTTTCGGTTGGAGAGGTGCGGTTACCGGTTACACTTTGAAGCGAGGCGACGCATATATGTATGTTCGAGCTCAGATAGGATCTCGGTCGTGTTTGCGATTGTACATGGATGTCTACGAGCTGCGACTACTTACCATCAGGTGGTTTGCATGCTCGTTTGCTGCACTTCGCACATATAAAAATCATTAGTATATATTCAACTTTAGCAAGGTTTAACTATCTAGTCCACGAATCCGCACTTGGTTACACAGGTATAACTTTGCTCAGCTGTGGGACAAAAATGGGTTATTGCATAACTATTTAGTACAAAATTTATGAATTAGGAGTGATAGAAACACTTACCTAACCCCAGCCCTTTCGTTAGTTTTATCCTGAAACAACAGAGGACGGTCATTAATATAGCTTAATCTGAACCCAAACGCGACGAGGCCGTCACATATTAACGATGAATATCCAATTACAAGGCTATTTCTTTTGGAGATCGTGTATCCTAACCATTAGTCTTTACTTATACGCTTCATTTTTTTTGGTAAAATCTAGTGCTTTTGCCTACAGCTTTGTTCGTGCAGAGTCGATATAAAAATACAATTCGATAAATCATGCACCTCCACTTTCATATGTATTTTTGGACTTCACTTATACATAAGAAAACAAAACATCATACAAATATTCTGTTTTACCATAAGAGATGGAATTTCAAAAAAAAAATGTTAGTGCTGACATGCCCTATGTAAAAAATCTATCTGCAATATTTTAGGATTGTAGGTTCAATGGTTTCAGCTGTGCATTTATCTTCTGCGTCAGCCAATCACCTCCCTGTTCTATATATATCGAAGTCAAATATATTTAATTATAATAAGGATAGTTATGAAAACTAAGTGAAAACATTTCAAAGAACCATTTAATTTTCCATTTTTATTCACTGCAAACTTGTACTTCACTTTGTGTGACTTGCAAAGTTAAAATATTAAGATTATTGTTACCCGTTATTCCGGTTTCATTTCCGAATTATTTGGATCTTTTACTTTTATTTCAGAAACAGAAACGGAAATAAATGATACCCGACTTTATTATTGAAAATGATTACACAAATATATTGGAACATAGCCAAGTAAGGACATAACCAAAGCGAATGATTTTAAGTGAACGATTTCACACGACTGAAATAAAATAATAGGCTAGTAAATGAAAAAGCCTCAAATCCGTTCTGAGAACTGGATGGTAGCCTCGCTATTAAGCCTAAAGAAGATATATCTAAAGAATAAGAAGAATGTCTAAAGAAAAGATGTACATTTTCTTATAAAATTAAATGAACATGTAGTGTACTGATGAAAGTTGCCCCTACGATATACGGACACTTTTTTTATCCCAGAGGGAATAACCTTTCAAAGATTGTCTTTATTGTGGAAGCAATTTTGGATTAAATGCGATTTCTGCTCACTAAAAACACATCCGTGGCTTCCGGTGCTTGTAGAGGGCACCAGGGCATTCGAAACGAATGCAACTTGTGTATTTTATCACAGAGCCCCAATCGGGCACATTTTGGGGGAACTTCCTCGGCTCCTCCGCCCGTCTTTATTACTCCGAACACTTTTCTTTACCGAAGAATCTTTTTAATTACCTCTTACGAGGTAGAAGATATCGTAGGACTATTCTGGTCCCGAGCTACGGAGGCACTGTATATGAACACCTATAATTAAGTCCATATACAACAGGAGCCTTAACTGTAGTTAATTTCATATGAATTGCTAGTGCTGAGGATTAAATGATCGTCAATTGTTACTTCTTTCCACCGAAGGAATATTTTACGCTAAACATGGCTACGACGGTATTACTTCCCTGGTTGAATCGTACCTTCATCCAATGATTTTCGTAATAGTGACCATACGTAATAGTCGTTTTGGTTCACGGTCAACGCAGAGTCCGGGGATTACTTGCTGACTAGGCTCAACGTTATTATACACAGTGTGCACGCCATGGCATTCACAACAAGGGGAATACTTGGTGATGAGCTGTGAGAGTAAAGCGTTTATTAATTGTAAATGAGTCACAGTTTATGAATACTTAAATGTCTGTAAAGAATTATGAAATACCAGCGATTCTGCAAGCACCTATTTGCTCTGTAGAATAGAATAGAATAGAATATACTTTATTGCATACCATGAAATAGGATACAGACATTTACAAAATTTCACAACATAGTACACAATAGGCGGAAATAGGCTGTACCAAAACCTATTAATCCGATTTTAGAAATCCTCTCTAATTTGTCAATTTTTTACTTAATCTACAGGTATGGTTAATGAAAATATTACTGGTTGTTTATTCTAAGAATTTCGTCATAATTTTGATCTGTAATAGCTTTAGTCCGAAAAATACTTGAAAGACATAAAATTAAAAACACTATTAATATTGGTAGTAGTATACTATATACGGTGGGTGCAACGGCCCCAACGTCGAGCTTAAATTGAAATTCAATGTTAAACGAGGGCATGAATGAAGTTTTGAAAGAAAGTTCGTCGGAGCGTGAGTAGGCCTTCAGGAGACAAAGCCGAAAGGACGTTCAACCAGAAAGTGCAAACGTGGGCCGGAAATGGCCTTAAGGGCGCGATTGTAAACTGAGGTATGCTGTCGGATTTAAAAACTAGGATTTTATAGCGCCCCTTCCCCCATACTACTTGAACTTGAATTGGGGATGTCTGTGAAGAGGGTACAATGGAAACGGGTCTGCTTGAGCGGAAATAGAGCCTGAAACCCAGGAACCACAAGGTCCCGACCGGTATTGTGACCGCTACGTATACAAGTTGTCTAATACTATAATTCTCATAATTATTTAACGGAGATGTAATTTAGGTAAATGTCGTTAAAGTTGCGACATATCACTTTAAGAAAACAATTTATTTTGGATTGGCTTAAAATTAAGCATTTTAACGTTATTCTTGTTTTTACTTGAAAATCATCATCGTCGTTATTAACCCATTACTGTCTCTGTACCAAATAGAGGTCTTCTCACCGAATGAAAATGATTAAGCTATCATCCATCACGCTGGCACATTGTGGAATGTACACCTTGGATCGGTGTACTTAGAGAACGGAGAAATTTTAGCCATACAGGTTTTGGTCACGGTATTTCCCTTTACCAATTTAATAAGTTTCCATATGCTCTAGCGACTGCATATTTTCAATTATAATTGCATCTACAAAATGTTTTTTAAGTGACAATAACAATAATAGCAAACGAGCATGCCGGCCAGCTGATGTTAAGCAGTAGCCGTAGTACGTAGACATCAACATAAAACCTCAAACAGGACTAACATGATCGCCTCGTTTCTCAGTGTAGCCGGCAACCGCACGTCTCCAAAAAAAACCCGAGTTGTTTTAATAGTATCCCTTTGGCAGTATTTGTCTTGAATGACAATAAATGTCTTAGCTTAAACTTCCTTTAAATTTTATTAGTGCCACTTTATCCGCGGTTCAAGGACGAATAGTTTCTCAACAAAGTGTAAGGACATCTTAGCAATGAGTTGAAGTAAATCGAGGTCAAAGAATATCGAACGGAAGTGATTTCCCTCCGATTATGCCGCATAATGAGCCAGCCGGGACTGCGGGACTGCGGGATCGGGGCCGGGATCAACAAGTAGCAATCACTTTTTCTTTTTGCCATTCAAGAGATAAAAACCCGTTTTTCAATTACTTTATATCTGCACATCTACGTGCTAATATTAGAAACTGTTGAAACTATTTTAATTGAAATTCCATGTAAGTTTATGTCTTTTTATCTAGAAAATATTTTTGATAATCGTTAAACCTTGCACGAAGTTTGGTGGTTCAATTTCGTCAATCAATATTTAATCGAAACAATTTTGAACAAAACCACTTTATGAAACGCAAATCAGACGTCAAAATAAATTTTATAAATGGAACAATTTAACGTGATTCTTTTTCCCACGAGATTTTACTTTTTTACTTACACACATATTTATTCATTAGAAAATATTTCACCGAAAACAATGGAATGATAGACTCATTCAAACAAACGACGATGTCGAGGATTATTACGTTTGTTTGATATAGCGGAAATGTTCCACTACGATTCGATTCTATATTTCAAGACTCGTTTTAACTTAACGTTTAGCCATCAAAATTTTGTGATTGAAGTTTACAGAAGTCATATAACATTTGACATGAATTATTCCAAACGTAAATTCTGAACGGGATCGGTTCTGCCCAGGAGAGTTCCTTGTCTGTAGCACGACTACAAGAATGGAGTAATTAATTTATTTACTTACGATTCTAACCAATACTATCATCTTATTGCTAAAATACAGTAATACCAGATTTTACTTTAATATTTTTTTTCTTAACTTACATTTGTTATACATATATACGATACTTTTATTTAATAAATATTTAATAGGTATGGATAATAATTAATTACTAGTTTAGTTGTCGCAGTGAAGCTGACGTTGATTTTTTTCTGTGAAGAGGGCGCCGATTCAGAAAATATTTGAAATCTAAGTTTTGAATAATAATTCCAACGACAAGATAATATATAGATAGTAGTTTGAAGATACCAATTAAACAGATTGATACTCCTTATTTTCTTATTTACTTTTGTTATTGTACTGGATGTCATGTAATATTCAATTGCTTCATTCTACCTTAACTTTAGTAGCTCCAAGAGAATATAAAGTGACGTACTCGTAAAATGCATAAAATCAGACCTGCAATGGAAGTCGTTTTGGTCTCGGAGTTTGCATGAATTCAATAAATATATCAAGTGAATAACCGTCCGACGGTTTGTCTATTAAACTGTGTAAATTATATTAAGACAGTCTATAGAAATCGATATCGTTTCGATATTGTATATTGCATGTTATATAATTCTACATAAAAAATAACATTTTAAATTTCTATTTGACCATGTTTATAGGGTTATTTTACGTATGTCGCACATATTCTTATAATTAAACTGTAATTTCTGTAATTTTAAAAGCTATTCTAGGAAGAAATTTCACCTACCTACCATTTTCAATATCTTACCTCCTACCATTACTACCGGTACTGCCACTACCTGGTGGTGGGGGTTCCCTGAGTATTCATTGGTATTTTATATGTATTTATTTCTTTATTAGCCATTAGGACATTAGGGCCTTGCACGTTTTTTTGACAAGCGATTGTATAATGCAGTAACTTGTTCACACTCGTTTTAAAATATATACCAGCGTCTATATAAACGCACCTCCACATTTTACCGTAAACTCTACAATCATGTTATGGATTGCTTTCATTTATAACTGCTGGAAAATAAATGTATTGTGGAATTCTATTTCAATAAAGTTGCTCTCCGCACGCGGTAAGACAAATAAATGTTATTTAATGTATCTCTGGCCTGCTACTCCATATTTTAAGAAACTTATTGAATATGTGATCTCTAATTCATTCCCGTGTCTGATTTTGATAGGTAAAATAAATTTGCTTTTGTGATTGAATCTACAAGGCGAGAATCTATTGACAAATATGAAATGTGAGGTTTTAAGCGTAGTTAATATTCACATTTTAGAGAAAATTATTATTTTTATTCAAATTAAAATATTTTATTTCTTTGTAAGGAATTAAGTGTATCGTAATGAATGTCAAAGTTGCAATAATCACTTCCACGGCTTTGAGCACCTGCTGGCCAAAGTTGACAGGAAAAATAAACCGGCGGAAAAATAATTCTCAGCACTCTTCTCCAATCTGATAACAGACAAATCACACCGTAGACCTTTTGAAACAAGGTAAATTACCTGACAATCTAATCGTGTGTCAGAATGATTATAAAAAATGTTGTAGTATAGTATAGTATAGTATGGTGACAAAACATTTACACAATAAAAACATTTTTATGTTTACAAGATAAAAAATCATTTAAACATATTGTAAAGGTAAGAGACTATCGTAATATTATCAATACAACAAATACTTGCAATCGAAAACTAATGTTGAAGTTGCTATACACTTAAATTTTTAATTTAATTACGCGTTTTACGTAGCTCGGAAAATTTAGTACTGACAGCAATATTTATTGGGTAATCTTTAATTTAATTGTAATTATTTGATTTATATTTGTCAAATTCAAATTAGTTTTGTAATAATTATGGTGAAAGGTGGTTATTGCAGTCTCATTTATAGAAAGGTTGACTATTTCTGTTCTCAGGATGTAGTATCTACGCATATTTAATAGTTTTCAGAAAATTACGTAGGTCCATGAAAAAGATTTCAAAACGAGTTAAATAATGTAAATGTATTCGATAATTGATTTTATAGCATAGTTAGTTTATTTTTCAGCGGTCCTTGCTCCGTCTCCTCAGTGGTCAGTAGACACGCGGATGCGGGCCTTCAACGCCGATGATTGAGACTTCCCAGCGCGTTTGCCGGCGCACTGGACGTGAAACACATGTTTGTTTATATTTCTGTCATTATTTAGCTTCTGATCACCAGCTAGTAGTAGTGGAATTTATTTATTTATTTTATTTATTTATTGTTATATAACACCAACAGCTGTACACACAATACATTTCTGGAGTTTGATATATTAACAATTATAGATATGTGAGCAAGCCAATTAAAGGTGAGAACAACATTTAACATAAAATCTTAGGACGTTATTAGCTTATACTAAAACGCATACAATTATAAACACTAAAAACGCTTTAAGCTAGACCTGCGATGGTCCACTCCAGTGGTCAAACCGACGGAAATACCGGTCCGATACGTTGAGTTCCTGGTTCGACCCAGCCAGGAAAACTTGTAGATCCGTTTATATTTTCATATGTCCATGATACCTAGTTGGGCTACGAATATAGAACATTTTATAATGTTTATGTATAGTAATGGTATGTTCTGGTTTTAATGTGATGGCCTGACTTGGGTGTGATGAAGCGGATTCACTTCTTCGAGAAACTTTACCTTAATCTTGGCTAAAAGACCTGTTCTACATTGAGTTGGTTACAGATGTCCAACATAAATCAAGCAGTCAGCATGTGAATCAGACACTTGAATTTCAGATAATTAGAGATAAAACTAACATAATTACCTACTGTAATAACTCTGGAAGAAACTATTTAAAACGAAATAAATTCGTTTGAAGTGAAATCGGTACTGAAGTCGATAGTAATATATGCAACCACTTCACTAATAAATCGATGAAACGAGAACCGCTTGCATCACCCGAGTGGTTAGTATAAGCATTTTATAAACCAAATGATACTTAGCAGTAGTAACAAAGGCCGCGAAAGTAAACATTTCAATGGATTCGATAAACATGAAACGCATAAAACGATCGGATAACACGTTTGGCGATCGGCGGTTTACAGAATCATGAAATGTATCGTAAAATTATATTCATTAATACTTTCCCATGCGGCTATAGGTGGCATCGTACGAGTATCCCTTGTATTATGCTATTTCTAAATTTATATTCAAGTAAGTAGATACCGATTAACTGTTGTACACATTTTCTAATTGACAAATGCGAGAACGAAAGGAGTACAGACAAGAATACTAGATTTTCTGATAATTAGACAAATATCCTTGTTTGTTGTGTGTGTGTGTATATATATATATATAAGAGGACTGCTGACAGACCCTTAAAATGCTGCACCTAGAAATGTGAAATTTTACAAATAGGTTATTTATACAGCGTAAAAATAGAGATAAATGATTTATTAAAATGTATCCGATTTCCGCGCGAGCCATACCGTGGACTAGGACTTGTCGAATTAAATAATAAGACCTGGAACATGTTTATTAATAATTTCTCACTATAGAATTGTAAGAAGTAATATTAAACACGGTATATTATAAGATTGATTTAAATATATAACTTAGATCACTGGCCTTAAAGTTTTATTTGATAGAAAACGATAAAATGTCAGTTTTATATTTCGTTTTGCTTTTAACGTAATACAAACTTAGCACTTTAAGAAAATTTACGAGTATTAAAAGTTTGGTGTTTGAACCAATACTTTTAATTCATTGTTCTTTGTAAAACATTTAAATGGAACACATATCGTCAATATAAACATACTTGTTGGCATAACCCACACTGCGTTTCGAAACATAAGAACAAAATAAAAAAAATCTATGCTGTATCGTACATACTTATGAAACCTATTTAAAAGCTCTAATTTTTATGTAAATTTATGCAAAATACATAATAATAAACCATATCTTTAACGTCCCTTTGTCTGAATGGGAACAAATCAACAATGTTTTTCGAAATCGTGGAAGAGAACGATCTGTGCTCTGTTTTGAATAAATTTCAGTTATTGTAAAATGTAATAATTATGGTAATATATAATTAAAAATAGGTAAAAAGTATCTTATTATAAAAGTACCTGTTGTCCCCCGCCGGGCGGACTGATGACCTTTAAGAAATAGCGGATAACAGTTTGATTCGAAATGCACAAGTACTGGGTGGCGTCAATTAGTGCAGGCCTGTATCCAGCAGTGGATCTTAAAAGGCTGATGGATGGATTGATGGAGAATAAATGATTATGTTATTACGTACAAAGATATTCATATTATAAAAGATCTCAGTAGTCGCGCGGTGCAATATCTACGCGTGTGTAATGTAAACCAATAATCTCGGGATAAACTCCGCGGTTAGGCGCGTAAAAGTGCCATATTGCCGCAGTTACGACGTAGGTGAGATATCACAGCACGTACATTTAAAGAGCCATTTTTACACTTTTATAGGCAGTACGTAACTGCATATTCTGACAAGATGAAATAGATTTCGGTTTTTTATCGACAAAGAGTCAAGTTGAAGATGATACAACTTTTTTTTATACTACGCTTGTAGGAAACATGCATAATGTCTACTTGGTGGACAGTGCTCATCGCCATGCATGGACATTTAGAATCTACCCCAAACAGAATTAAAGTCAAACAGAGATTACAAACAGATGCCTTGTTACCCGTGAAGCCTAACTTGGAATGCCTCATATTAGATTATCTCCTCTATACTAAAACTAGTAGCTTTATAAGTAATAATAATATTGTTCTGGTTAAAACAAAGATACGTGAAGGCAGACTAAACTAATTGACCGACATAATGTAATCGACTTTACGATGGATCCTATTCGGGTTCGTTAGTTTCAAAAACGAACGTTTTTCAAAGGCTGTTGTAGTCTTCTTTTAGTCCCCAACATTCAGAGGATTCCTTCCTAAATATCGGCAACTAGAAGCCGTGTACGCAATTTTATATTAGTTGAGGTGAACAAAATTATATTCCTTACCGACCTTCGCGTTGTACAAACTGCAAAATATATTAATAAGTTTTTATGAAGGATTACTTCTTTGCGTACAATCTTTCGCCACAGACCGCTCATAATTAGTTGGCGCCAAACCGAAATAGAATGTACGTTAATAATTCATAGTCCGGCCTAGGCCCCTTTGAGCTCCGGAATGTTTTAACTAAATGTGTAACAACAGGGCACAATGTAAATTTGGTTATCTCTAAAATTTACTAAACATGAAATTATCGTCTTTGATAATAATGTATGTTATGACATATAGACGTTGTTCCTGTGTTGTGATCTTAATTAATTTGGAGCTAAAATCAATCAACTGACAGAAGGGTTATAAAGAAATGCGTTTTCTTTAATATAGTTTTTTAGTAGTGCACATTTGTAATTGTGGTTTAATAATTATGTTTTAATATGTTAAATTGACACAAAGAATTACTTAACTCTAAGAAAGATTGTTATTGAATTGAAATGTAGATATTAAACGAGCGGGCAGTCCATTTGATAAATCCAAGTACATAAGAATAATATAAAACCAAAGTTATACTAAAGATATACTGATGGTGATGGTACTTCCTGTTCAATAAAAAAATATGTGCCGCTGTTATTATTTTGTTAATTTAGAAATCTTGCGTTCTCAAAATTTCAGGTTATCACAAAAATACTTGCAAGGGAACTACAACTAATTGAACGTCGAAAACATTCGGGTGTTTTTCTTGCAACAAAATTACTACAGTAATTCATGAACCCTAAAACCGCCCATAAAATCAAGAGACATTGCAATAAAATACCAGATAATAAATAATAAGGGTTGGGATTACGAGCAATAATTTAAATATTACAGTGTCGCGTAAATTCCTTTTAGGATAATGTACCGTCAAACATTTATTACGTAAAATAAAACGGAGCAAACACCCACACGCGGCAGGCATCGTTTTAGGGCCCAAGGAATAGCTCGAGCGGAATCTTTACTACTGCGGAGGTGCACATTTGGACTGAGAGCTTTTACACCTTACTGACTCCGAGGGGCGTAATTACGCTTCTTTTGCGTGCTGTTAGGCTTAGTGTTGTAGGGACTACCTGCAACGTAGGCCATTACGCCAATCTGGAGCACGTAAGTGCAGATATGGTTATGGGTAACCCAGCAAATGTTTTAAAAAGGTATTATCGGTGTTTTTGTCTTTACCTTCAACAAATCTTATTAGCCGCCATCTACCGTGTGTTTTGGAGTTTCTTTCTCCGCTGCTTTTCTAAAACGAAAGAACTTACCGAGTCGGTGGTAGTTTATAGACGTTCAAAAATAATTCCGTAAAGGATCTAAGTGAATTAAAAATATTTTTTTAAATTGATTTTGATAATAAACGTTTCGAACTGCTTCAAGTATCCTCTGAAACACGAACGCGACTTTCAATTTAGCTACTAGCGACCACCCATCCAACTCCCGAACGTGCTCTGCGTTGCTTGACATGATGGATCGATTAAGATCTGCTCAGTACGTGGGGTAACGAAAATATTGCTTAGTTTTTTTTGGCTTGGATTAGTATGCTTGGTATTTATAAACACAAGCAACCACTTTTAAGGGGACCCGGTGGTCTAGCGGCCTAAAATTTAGCCTATTTTTAAAAATTTTTTTTGATATGACAGAAATG
>DWON01005898.1:0-14434 GCA_018251015.1 Phocides pigmalion okeechobee
GTTTCTTTACGGCGGGTTATGAGGGTGGCAGTGGTACCGCCCCGGGCGAGCTCTAACGGCTCTGCCATCTTTAACCCGCCTAACACTTTCCTTGCGGTGTATAACACGCTTGCGGCTTGTACACATCCGTTGTACATAAGTCTGTACGGAATACGACCGAACACAAGTGTGGTGTTTACGTCGGCACTACAAGATGAGACGGACGTTACGTCTGTGCATTCGTAGATTATACACAGATGCTTAAAAAAATACAATATTTTAGCGAATTGTCGGCGCACCTTCAGTCTAGAGAATATAACTACAGTTTAGTGCCGCCTCCCGCAATGTTGACCCGACGCCGCAATCAGTGTCAATGTAAAACTAAGTCTTATATCAACGGCATAAAGTTGAATTTTGAAAACACAGTATACACATTAATTTTATAAGTATTTTTATTCAGTTCTAAAAGTGTCTTATGTGGTCGCATTAAGGTTCAATTTCGTATAAAATCCAAGTTATAAAGATGACTTCATATTCTTTGAGATCATTTCCATTGGAAATGTGACAAGTCACTCGGTTTATTTTCATATCTGATACAATTTTGTAACGTAAATATAAATCTTAAGTCAGATCTAAAAATGTGTATATATTTTTGTCAGTAATTGTTTAAGACGACAAAGTACTGACTTTACATTGTCACTTAGATATTCATTAAGTGTATGTAAAGTGTAAAGTACCTTGTAATGATATAGACATCATTACAAGGTATCAGTAAAAGTTACAGTTACAGTTATCAAGGTACCTTGTAATGTTACAGTTACAGTTATCAAGGTACCTTGTAATGTTACAGTTACAGTTATCAAGGTACAAGGATCAGCGCGTTTGTCGAAATGGATTCGACAAACGCGCTGATTTTAAATCAAAACTTATAAAATGTGAACTACCTACCTCTATATAAGATGTATAGTAGTGAACATAATAGGTCTAATATACATGTAGACTAAAACCGTAATAAAATATAGGTCTTATAAGCTTAAAATAAAAAATTAAAAAATATTATTAAGTATTAATTAAAAATTATATGTAAAAATAAAACATCGTTATATTTTATTAATTTGTAACAAATAGCATGCTGTGGTTACTAAGTGTAAGAACAGTCAAAAAAACACTATTTACAAAGTATACTTTATAGATGTTGCCTCTGTATCTTATGTTGGTAATCCGTAAATAAATTAATAAATAAAACATTTGAATTTGAAAATTACTTGGAAATAATTTTATTATTATTAATTAAAATAGAAACTCATTTTATAGTTAACAATTTTACAATATTTATATATTGAAAATATGTATTTATTGCAATATGATTATTACGAATCTATTTATGATTTTTCTAACTAGCTATTGTTAGCTTGGGTTGTATGTATGTATGTAACGGAATCTTTGAGCATAATTTTGAGTCTGATTAATTTGAAACTTTGCACACGTGTCAAGGACCGATGACAATGCAATAATATGAAAAAAATAAAATAAATATTAGTTAAAAAATAGAAATATACTTTTACAAAAAATCCAACTAAATAAGTATAAATAAAAATATATATATTGCGATGTAAAAAAAGCGTGGGGGGTGCTTTTTCAGTGATCTATTGTTACCGCGTAAATAAAATATTTGAATACTACACTACACTACACTACACTACACTACACTGCACTGCACTACACTACACTACACTACACTACACTACACTGCACTGCACTGCACTGCACTGCACTGCACTGCACTGCACTGCACTGCACTGCACTGCACTACACTACACTACACTACACTACACTATACTACACTACACTACACTATACCAGGTCTAGTTTTGAAATAAAATGCGTTTATTTTAACTCTGCGTTGCGGTATCATCCGCATTTAAAATAAAAATAAGTCCCGCCGCGCCACCGCCCGCCCGCATCCACGTCTTCGGTTTCGCTCTGCGTACTCTCTTACATAATCTCTAAATATTATAAAAAAAGTCCCTCGTCTCGTCTGTCTACCTGTTCATGATAAACTCAAAAAGTACTGGACGGATTTTCTTACATTTATCAACTGGTAGAGTGATTCCTGAGGAAGGTTTTGGTGCACAAGAGTTGTTTTTTTTTTGTATATTGGGCGAGAAATAAATACTCAAATTCAATATAGTAATTCAGTCGTCATTCGACATAAGTGTTACTAATTGTTAGTTTTTGCATCTAGGTAACGACTGGATGCATGTATGAAAAAGAAATGTAAGTAAATGTAAACTATATAACCCGAGCGAAGCGGGGTCGGGTCGCTAGTATTATATATGTATATTTGAAACACTACGCTCGCGATGATGTATTCATACGAACAGCTGTTAACATTATAATTCTTGCATTTATTTCAATTTAATTACAATAATGAAAATCTTAAAACTAATTACAATAAAAGCTTAACCTGAAATCTAAAGGGAGTTCGTGCCCATGCGCCATGCCATGAACGCTAGCTTCCTTCTTTGCGCGAGATATGAACCAGCCCTTTTGTCACCGACGGCGTAGATCAAACGTGGGACTAATTGACTAATATTTTTTCTATATATATCATAACTTTCGCGGATTCCGCTTTCCAGGTTATAAATCGATCTTTTTTATGTGAGAAGAGTAGCAAACTCACATGCAAACCATCTGATGTTAAGCAGTCGCAGCCCATAGACATCCACGTACAACCACAAACACGACCGAAATCGTATCTGAGCTCGAACGTTGATTCATAGCTTTTCCTGAGGACTAAGATGATAGCCTCGCTTCAAAATGTAGCAACCGCACCTCTCCAACCGAAACACAAGTAATGCTTTACGGAGGATCATGAGGGCGGCGGTGATACCTCGCCGGTCGAACTATAGTTCTCCTTTAAATCTTATAGAATACCTACTGAATTCAACGACCATCTCATATGTGAACCGGCAATCACAAATTATTCGCATTATGTAGTTTACAACGTTTATGAGTTTTCACTTCAATATAATTGTAGTAAGTAATACGTGTTGATTTTAAAATAGATTTTACGACCACGCGAGTACATTATAAGCTCTTATTTTAAGCTATTCTCTCATAAGCACGGAAACATTCATAGTGCTTGTGGAACTCAATGTGTCCAGTATTGTGTGATTTTCCTTGTTTATTTTATGAATTTGTTTTGTAAAAATTCGTGTTTACAAAAAAATATAAACGGTAAATTGTTTAGTCTTTGTGTTCGGACTGTAATTTTATAAAAAATCGTGTTTACGATAAATATAAATGGTAAATTGTTTAGTCTTAAAATTTAGACTATAGTTTTGTTAAAAATCGTGTGGTTTTCGGTAAAATATAAACGGTAAATTGTTTAGTCTTTGTGTTTGGACTGTAGTTTTGTTAAAAACCGCGTTATTTTCGTAAAAAATAGAAACGTTAAATTGTTTAGTCTTAATGTACGGAGTGTAGTTTTGTAAAAAATCCTGTTTACGAAAAAATATAAACGGTAAAGTTTTTAGTCTTAGTGTTCGTCATAGTCTTGTTAAAAATCGCGTTATTTTCGTAAAAAATATAAACGATAAATTGTATGGACTATATGTTTTTAACTAATTGTTGTGTGATTATTTTTATAAAATTACTTTATGATGTTAACGAACTATATTATAGGTGAAGAACTAAATTTGATAATTTGCACAAAATAGTTTAAGTACACGAATATAGTAAACACGATTTAATTATATAGTTCAGTTTTGTACTAGTTTTGTTTGCTTGTTTTACGAAATAGTTTTCTAAAAAATCGTTTTGTTTATCCGTTCTTTTTTTAAGCATTTTTTTTATGAATTTGTTCTTAAAATTTATTTATTTATTTCCAAGGATAAACGCTTACTGTTCAGTCTTGTAGTGGTCTAATAAGTTTTTTATGAAGTAATTTTGTGAAACAAACTTTAGTTTTTTTTACCTTATCGTTGAAGTTTAAAACTTTTAATGCCTTCTTAATACTGACTAAGTTTTAGTCTTTTATTTATTTATTTATAGATTTTGTTTGACGAGACTTATTGTTTTGATTTTTGAAAATTGAAAATTAAATAGTGTTGTGATAGTGTCATGAGTTAAAAAATACAAAATGGATACGATAAAGGTTGTTGGTGATTATGTCCGTGAGAAATCGCCTTTCTCGGTAAGTCTTTGTTTAGATCTAGATGATCTAATATCTAGTCTGGACGAACTAACAATCTAGAGTCGTTGCGTTTTGGACAGACTAACAGCTCGCACTTGCATATTTGACAAATAAAATTACGCTTTTGACAAATGAACGTTTATTTTTCGACTAATGAATCATTTGTGACATTCAAGTATCAATTTTAACATTTGATATGACGCCGTTGACAAATGAAATTACAATTTTGACAAATGTATTATATTTATTTTGTCAAATTAATTTATAAATTTAACAAAAGAAATTACATTGTTGACAATGAATCTAAATTTTTGACAAATTTATCATTTACGTTTGTCAAATTTATACGTAATTTAAACACTTTTGACAATTGAAATTACACTTTTGACAAATTGATTTACAATTTTAACACTTGACAATTAAAGTTGTACTTTTGTTAAATTAAATTTATTGAACATATTATGTATATACGCAGTATATACTCGTAAGGTTGTCACTTAAATGTTGACAACCTCAAAAATAAACAGATTCGCATTTTTATGAGTGCTCGGCGGTTATCATATTTTTTTTCACACTACATTATTTACTAAGAAATATTGTAGTATAGAGATAGGTATGTGTGTAGACAATGAGTAGTCATATCACGTAATCATAATAACGTTTTCAACGTCAATGAAGTACCACAAGGTCGAAGTTGGGAGTCTATTTCTTTACTGTTTATGTATTAGTGTATCATAAATGATATCAAAGCCGTGACGTCACCCACATCGTTGGCTTCAATGTAATTGTACCCTTAAAGGGTTAATGGAATATACAATCGATTGGGCGCCAATGCCATTGCACTCAATGGGGACACGCTTTGTACACTAGCTTTGACCTGCGGCTTTACACGGAAGGCATTACTATTTTTTTTTTGCATTTTCCTATATATAAAGGGTTAACCCTTTTTTAACACTTTCCCTGCGGAATACACAACTGCCGTGTATTCCTTGGCGTGTTGCGCTTGCGGCTTGTACACACGTGCTGTGTACAAATCTGAACACGACAATTATTTCCAGTGTAGAGAAAACAGCTCCACTTTAGTGCCGCCTTTCGTAACGCTGACTCTGACTCATGAGCGCCGCAATCAAGGTGTTAATTGCGAATATTTTGAACCAGTTGCATGGTTCGTGGTCACGGCTGAACTTACCATACCAATAATGTTTGGTACGAGAGGCAATAGAGATCGAGAAACACTCTAGAAACTTAAGCACAGAAGATTGTTTTAATTTAGCACAAACGTGGAATCCAGTGGTTAGTTTATGTAAATTACAAAAAAAAAGGAATCTAACTGTTAGATGTAGGGTAGATAGATTAATTTATCATTCGCCTCTGTCAACAGTTCCCCCGCCTCCGAAGTTTATATACGTGTGTGTACACAGCCACATTAACAAACAAACACACACACACACACACACACACACGCACGCACGCACACACGCACGCACGCACACGCGCACACACACACACACGCACGCGCACGCACACACACACACGCACAGCCACATACACACACACACAGCAGCAGGAAAATTTATATACTTTGCAATTTGATGTCATTAATACACACAATCGATTGTAATGCTGCTCAATCGATTATTTATCGATACAATTCGCCCTTACAGGGGACAATGCGTTTACGTCACAATTTTCATATTGGTACCGTCAGCAATGTTGGTACCGTTAGGTAATCGAATTTCAAATGCATTGCCGGCACATAAAGGGCACAAACGATTTTTAGTGCCGTACGTTAGGGCATACATAAATTGGTCCTTTTTAACACTGCGGCGCATATTATCTCGGGTCGGGATTGCGGGAAGCGGGACTAAGCTGGAGCTCCTTTCCCTAGACTGGAGATGCGCCGACAATTCAAACAAAGATTGTATTTTAGTATTGTTATCAGTGTATCTACGTATACACAGACGTAATGTCCGTCTTCAGTCTTATAGCGGCGACGTAAACACGGCACTTGTGTTCGCCCGTAATCCATGCAGTTTTGTACGTACACGACAGGTGTGTACAAGCCGCGAACGCGTTGCACCGAATGCTATACAGCAATCTTGTACGCAGCAGGGAAAGTGTTAAATGGCTTTTAAGCTTGCCTTGCTTGTTGTTTCTTGTTTATTTGTTTTTAATCAAATATAAATTGTAAAAGTAATTTATTTCATTATAAGGTATTTACTTATACTTAATAAATGACAATGTAAAATGTACATCGGCTTTGAGCGCGTGTTGGCTGACGTTGACCGGTAGAAAAAAAGCCGGTGAAAATACTCTCGGCATCTTTATGTCATGTTTAGGTCTAATCTAGTAGTTGTTTATATATGGGGATTCATGGTTGCCATTTAGTCGTGGGGGTGAGTCTTTTTTACGTAAGAAAAACTCGGGACGAGTATCTTTCGCCACAGGGTTGACGTAAACTTATGACGGTATCAAACCGGCTAAAAACATAAATGGTATTGCACCGCTTCACTGCGAGGTGGTGCCGGTGGACCGCTCAAACATCCGCGACCCGTCAATCGTGTTCGGCCTCGCTGGGTCGCCTCTGGGGCACATCCTCACACTGATATCGGCGTGTCGATCAACTAGCACGCTGTCCACTCTTGGACATCATCATACGTTGGCGACGGACATTGTGTAGTTCGCCACTCACTAGTTCTTTTTTTTTATTGTGAAGGAGTAAGTAACGGGCATGCAGGCCACCTAATGTTAAGTGGTCACTGCAGCCCATGGACAACCACGTCCAGCCTCAAGTAGAACAGAAGTTCTATTTAAGGATGGACGTGGATGCTTTCCTACTCTTGAGGACTAAGATGGTCGCCTCCAATAATGTGTATCCGGCAACCACACCTCCCCAACCGAAACACAATACATGAAGAACATGTCGCTTTACTGCGGATTATGAGGGTGGCGGTGTTACCGACCCGGACGAGCTCTAACGGATTTACCACCTTCATACAAGTCCATACAATACTACAATACAATACTCCATACAAGTTCAACTGCAGTCTACCAACTGGATGAACTGGATGTGACAGGCTGTTACCAACTAAAATCTCATGGTGTTCCCTGTGTACGCCATTCGACTGTGTGTCTCTTGTTCTTTATGAAGTTTAGTTTCAGATGTTCATGGCCGGCAGTGACCACTTACCATCAGCATATTCTTTTGCTTCAATTTTGTAGTCATAAATTTATATAAATACCATTGTATTCCAGCTGGACACATGGTTCGGGCGGCCGAAGAAGGCGGGCGCAAGCATCGAACGCGGCTACGACACAGTGCCGCGCGGTGCAGAGCCCCGAGCTGAAGATGAGGAGCCCTCGGCCGCCGCGGAGTACACCAGCAAGATCGACGCGCTGGACGACGCTCAGCTCGAGAGGCGATTCGAGGAGATGCTTGTGAGTATTCGTGGATGTTTCTGGAAAGATAGTATAGATAGTATAGATAGATAATAAAACGCTCAGATATAAAGATAGTATATATAGATATAAAGATAGTATAGATAGATAATAAAACGCTCAGCTGGAGAGGCGATTCGAGGAGATACTAGTGAGTATTCATTGATGTTTCTTGACAGGTGGTAAATAAGATGTTCCGCTCGAGAGGCGGTTTGATGAGATGCTTAAGAGTATTCGTGTATCTGTCTGGAAAAGTCGTGAAATAAGATGTTCAGCTGGAAAGCGGTTGATAGTCGTGGAAGCTTCTGGAAAGATAGTGAAAAAAGAGGTTCAGCTGGAAAGACGGTTTGAGGATATGCTTGTAATTATTCGTGGATGTTTCTGAAAAGATGCATCGTCACATGTTTTGGGTCAACTAATATTGTAACAGTTTATGTAATGGTATTGTAAGTTTTCAAAAAAACTACTTTTTTATATGAGAATAGTAGCAAACAAGCATGTAAACCTGATGTTAAGTAATCGTAGCCCATAGACAACCACGTACAACCACAAACACTACTGAAATCCCATCTATGCTTAAAAAGAGATGCGTTGCGAGTTGGACTAAGATGTTCGCCTCGCTTCAAAGTGTGGCCGGCAACCGCACGTCTCCAACCGAAACACAAATAACGCTTTACGGCGGATTATGAGGGCGGCGGTGGTACCTCCCCGGCCGAACTATAATTCTCCCACTTTTAAAAGTGGCAGAAATAATCACGTTTAAAAAATAGAAAACTGTATATCTCGAAATGTCACGCTGTCCCAAATGGACGATATAAATTTTAGATTTAGATTAATTTTTCTTCTGTTTTCAGACCGACATGAATATAGGGGAGAAGAAGAAGGAACCGCTCAGAAAGTATTCCAGAGATCAGAAGAAGAAGATGCTTGTCGCATACAAGTTTGTTAATGCTCAGGTAAGAATCAGAATCACAATAAGAATCAGAATCTTTTACGCACAGAAGATAGAAGATATTTAAATGTTGTTACAGTCATCTCTTGTTCTGCTTACAACAAATTAAGCAACGTTGCTTGTAGTCGGAATTTTGATGGGTGACCGTTCGTGGTCATCAAATGTCAGAATCCATTAATTGCACAGAATAGGTACAAAACCGCCGTAATATTGATTAAAGATCATATATCACATACATATATGTAGATATATAAAACAATATGTTTAAGAAAAGTGGACGGTATTGTTTCCGCAGGAAGGCCGCTCAAAGTTCGAGAAACCTTCGGATTACGTCTCCTACCTGAACCAACCGGAGCTATCAGTGGGTAAGCTCCACGGGTGCCTGGAGAACCTGAGGATCGCCTTGACCAACAACCCGCTGTCCTGGATCGAAGACTTCGGCGCTAAGGGTATCGAGAGTCTGCTCACCACCCTTAACGTTTGTTACACCAAGTGAGTAAGGGATGTTTTTTTGTCACCCCAAAATCCAAGTACCTATGAAAGTACACTTTTTAATATGTTCCATTTAATACATGTTTCAAAAAAAAAACATAGACAAAATTAAAACGTAAATCAAAATCATAAATAAAAAAATGTAAAACAAAAACGAAAGACAATCAAAATCATAAACAAAAAGTGATCAAAAACAAAAGACAATACAAAATCTATAACGAAAAATGATCAAAATCACGGTCAAGCTCGCAAACAAAACGAAATTCAAAGTCAATGTAAAAATCTAAGTTGAAATCAAAATTGAAATAGTTCTATACAAAGTTGATATTAAACAGAACTCTTATTGAACGTCAATAAACTACTACCGACTACTTACGTGTGTCTATAAAAAAGGAATAATTACAAAATTTATTTATTAATAATTATATCATTTTCATTATTATTAAATACATAAAAAGTTGAATAAATATGATACGTTTAATATTCGCTTATTATTTCATGCTAACAGCGGGAGTGGATTTTATCGGTAAGTCATGACTTCGTGACAGTTACATGCTGTCATAAAAGGTGCTATTGACTAATAGTCTGTCAGCATCGATCTCTCAGTCAATTGACACTTTGAATGCAGCGGTCATATATTAGATTAGGTCAGCGTTGCGACAGGCGGCACTAAACTAGGGCTTATTTCTCTAGAAGATGCGGCGATAATTCACTGAAATATTGTATTTTTCATTATCGTGTAGCATCTGCGTGCACAGACATTGTTTCCACGTAGTTTCGTAGCGCCGACGTAAATACTTCCCTTGTGTTCGCCCGTGATCCGTACAGATTTGTACGTACAACACAGGTGTGTAGCCGCAAGCGCGTTGCGCCGCGCATTACACAGCAGTCTTGTACGCCATAGGGAAAGTGTTAAGGTCTGACACTGCGGCCTGTTAATGTTAGTCCGGTTGCATGGATCGTGGTCACGGCTACTGCGTTGGTGGAGAGGAACTGTTTACAGTTGTACCGCAGTTTGGATCGAAATATCGGGAATTATAAAAGCGTTAGGTGTGTATTTTTTATTGTGAAAGAGTAAGAAACGGGCATGTAGGCTACCTAGTGTTAAGTGGTCACTGCAGCCCATGGACAACCACGTCCAATCTCAAATAGAACAGAAGTTCTATTTAATGATGGACGCGGATACGTTCCGTCTCTTGAGGATTAAGATGATCACCTCCAATAATGTGTATCCGGCAACCACACCTCCCCAACCGAAACACAATACACGAAGAGCATGTTGCTTTACAGCTGGTTATGAGGGTGGCGGTGGAGCCGCGCCGGGCGAGCTCTAACGGTTCTACCGCCGTTAAAAGTGTATGTGTAAATTCGCCTATTATATCGACACTTTCGCTCCACGAAACACAACTGTTGTTTTGTACTTTTCGTAACGCGCACGCGTGCAAATCCGTACAAGCTTACGGGCGTACACAAATGCTGTGTTTACGTAAACGCTACAAGACAGCGGGCGGGCACAGCGGCTATGTATTCATAGACGATACACGGATGCGGCTAAACACAACAGGCTTGGGAATTTTTGGTGCATCTTCAGTGTAGAAAGAACATCTCGTCTAGTGCCGCCGCTCGCAACGCTGGCTTGATATAAATATAAGCGACGCGGTTAGTGTAAATTTAATGGTTCACCAATAGATGTTTCATAAAAATATACCGTTTTCAGCGACTCACGCTACGATCGTGTTCAGTATGAGTGCATCCGCTGTCTATCAGCAATACTGAACAACACTGTCGGCATCCGAGCGGTGTTCGAATGCCGCGAGGCGCTGCCTGTCCTCGCGAGGAGTCTCGACGCGAGGAAGCCACACTGCGCGCTCGAGGCCGCCAAGGTACACTTTGACATTAGTCATACAATGCAATATGGCAATTACATCACGTAAATCACAATATGATTTATACAAAATAATATGATATCACAATATGATAAATACATAACAATATGAGATTATGCACCTAAGGAAGGAGATTATACATCTAATAATAGTTATACAACGTTGACATACATATGTTAATACGTGACAATATGCGACAATAACCTTATAAGCTCTAATTTTCAATTGCTGATCATACCTTTTCATTTATACCGCCTTCGATTGAGCACTAAGGTTGACTGGTAGAGAATGCTTTTAGCATTGAGTCCGCCTTTTGTACCACTTTATTGTATTTGGTATAATAAATAATAAATAAATAAACGTTAAGTTATACACTTTAGTACAAATCATACACTACGATATGGCTAAAACGTGACGACATGACACTATAAAATATATTTTATTATGTATACCTTAATTCGTTATGAATCATATAATACAATATGAGAAAATATATATCAATTTAAGGCTATAGCTGTTAGTTAGTTATTTAGTTAGTTAGTTAGTTTACAACTATTTTTATATACAATTATATAAGACGCTATGAGTAAAATATTAAAATGAATTAATAAACAGATTTATATACACTTTGTTATTAGTTTTAAAACGAAATATATGAAAACACGTCACAGTCTGATACAGAGAAGTATACCTTTCTATATGGATAGAATATGGCAACATTCATGACTATATGTGAAGAATGTGAGAAGGAAAATTATATGTACACATGAACACACACGCACGCACGCACACACAGGCGCACGCAAACACATGCATACTAAAATTTATACAAAACCAATTAAATGCAATAGTAAATGTATAGAAAGGTATAAGTAAAAAGGTACATATACATTTATTGACTTAAAAGGACGCCTCAGCAATGGACGTATTTATGTGCAATTATTTTATGAATCAGTTTTTTCTATTCTATTTTATTTATATTTTATATGCTAAAGTATACAATTACATATAACACAATGTGTGACTTTCCGCTACTTAACAAGAGATGGCGCCACACGATCCTGAATCACGCTATCGAAGTTTTCTAAACACCTGGCATATATACAAAACTTTTCAAGGTTGCAGACTAAGATGGTCGCCTCTTAATTTGTATCCGGCAACCACAACTCTCCACCCTCATAAACCGCCGTTAAGTAACATGTTCTTCGTGTATTGTTTCAGTTGGGGAGGTGTGGTTGCCGGATACACATTATTGGAGGCGACCATCTTGTTCCTCAAGAGTGGGAACGCATCCGCGTTCATCCTTAAATAGAACTTCTGTTCTATTTGAGATTGGACGTGGTTGTACATGGGCTGCAGTGACCACTTAACATAAGGTGGCCTGCATGCCCGTTTGTTACTCTTTCAATATAAAAAAAAAATCGGAAATATGACTATCGGAGCACGGCCGCTCCCAAGGCAACAGAACTCGTCTGGAGGGAGATCTCCCATTGGCATACAATATGTAAAAATAATTACAATAAAAGTTTATACTAATAAAATGTTCCTTATGAACTGTACATTGTAATTAATAAAGTAGGATTTTAATTTTAACAATGGAAATATTAATTTTGTACTACTCTTATCTGTTTTGTTTATTTTCTTGTACAAAACTTGATCATTAAATTTGTCATTTCCAGGTGCTAGCAGCGATATGCCTGATCCCAAATGGCCACGAGAAGGTGTTGGAGGCGATCACGATGGCCGGCGAGTCCGCGCGGAGGCCACGCTTGCTGCCCATCATCGAAGGCCTGGAACCTAAGGCACCGGAGAGTCTCAGGGTATGATCATTTGTGTATCTTTGAAATAGCACTGACATGTAGCCCAACTGATGTTATGAAGTCGCTGCAGTCCTTGACCATGTACAGAAGTAACTTTTTATATCCATTATAAAAGCTCTAGGACAGGGGTCGGCAACATTTAAGAAGAAAGAGCCAAGAATTGCAATTGGACGTCTTTCACATATTTTAAAGAGGCACAAAAAATATGTTTAAATAATTGTATGTCTGTCTTCATGCTCCGATTTCAACATGACTTTCTCTGGCAGATATGTTTTATCTGTTATGTTGATATATGTACATAGAGAATATAAAAGAGATATTTATATCTATGGGTACATTTTAAGGGGTTTGACAATAAAACATTTTATAAATAGAGCTGGGGAACGAATTTTTTTATTAAAAAAGCCGCATGTGGCCCGCGAGCCGTAGGTTGTCGACCCCTGCCCTAGAGGAGAGTGTCAAGGTAAACTTTTGGATAGCTTTCGAGTAGCCCTAATATGCAGTCCATTTGATGCTAAGTCATTGCACGCAGCAAATGATTACGGGCGAACACAAGCGCCGTGTTCACGTCGACGCTACAAGACTGCGGGCGGACATCACATCTGTGTATTCGTAGACGCTACACGGACGCTCAAAATACAACATTTCAGCGAATTGCCGGCGCATCTTCAGTTTAAAGAATACAGCTCTGGTTTAATGCCGCCTCCTGCAACGCTGACTGCTGAACGCTGACTGGTTTAATTCAAATTCAAATTCAAATATTTTAGTTCATTGTAAGGTATTTAGATACACTTAATGAACGTCAAGGATACAGTGTAAAATCAATACATCGGTTTAGTGTTAAAGATGTCAACTATCTTAGACTTGTTACATTTCAGAACGGTTGCATGCAATTGATGAACGCGATCATAACGGAGCCGGAAGAGTTGGAGTTTAGATTGCACTTGCGGAGCGAGTTTATGCGGACTGGACTCTATGACCTCATCGGTAAGGTCCAAATTTGTTTGTTGCTTTTGAAGAAACAAAGGTTTCAGAAACAAACGAGGATGTCAACCACTCGATGTTAAGTAGTCGCAGCCCATAGACATCCACGTACAACCATAAACGCGACTGAAATCCTATCTGAGCTGGACCTTAGATACTTTGTTACTCTTGAGGACTAAGATGGTCGCCTCGCTTCTGTGTAGCCGGCAACCTCACCTCGCGAACCGAAACACAAGTAATGCTTTACGGCGGATTATGCGGTCGGCGGTGGTACCTCCCCGGTCGATCTATGTTTCTCCCGCTTTTAAAGATGAAATTTATTTATTCTTGCGGCTGCTGGGGAAACAGATCAGTGTATTTTAGTGAAAGACGTAGTTGAAGTGCCAATGTAACACATAATTTAATATGGTTCCAGCGCCATCCGTACAAAGATACTGAAATTAAATTGGATTTTGTCAAAAATAGATTAAATTTTTGAAATTACCTATTCATTCTCGCTACTTTAAAACAAAAAGGCTACAAATCAAAAATATTCAAAATCCTTTTTATTGTAAAAGTTCAAATTTTGTCAGTCACATATCAACCGAATCAACCATTAAAAGCAGAATAAAAATATCTCTCTAACAGCGTATAACACCTATTTATCAGTTTTAAAATTACAGAGCAATTATACAAGAACTGATTT
>DWON01005899.1:0-14434 GCA_018251015.1 Phocides pigmalion okeechobee
ATCTTAGTCCTCAAGAGTAGGAACGCATCCACGTCCATCCTTAAATAGAACTTCTGTTCTATTTGAGATTGGACGTGCTTGTCCATGGGCTGCAGTGGCCACTTAACATCAGGTGGCCTGTATGCCCGTTTGTTACTCTATCACAATAAAAAAATATATATTCATGTCAGTTATCACCCGACGGAGTGGCGGGCACAGCTAGTACAAGCAATAAAACATGCTATTTATCTAACAGCCAGTCAGTTCCTGGTGCAAATTCATACGTAAATGTAAATTGCAAATAAAAGCATGCACATAAAGTAAGATGTTTATTGCGATTATTTCAGGTACTAAAAAAGTAGAGTGAAAACTGTTAAATATGAAATGTTAATTAATTCCTCGTCGACCAAATTTGCGCCTTTCTATTTTCACAGTGTTTTCTTTATAACGGTATAGAGTGGTAGATTATTATTTTTACAGGGTTTAGTTTCTCTGGTACCACGGAGTACTAAAGTCATAATAAATTTAAAATTAGTAAAGTAATTGAAAGTAAGTATTAGTATTAGTAAAGACCATGAAAAGGCACCTAGTTTTAAAAAAATATATATAATTATAACAAGAACGATATATCTTTTTATATATTTTTAGTAATTAATGGTTTCAATTACAGTAATAATACTTACAAATCTAACATGGACCCCTTGGACGTAAGGTCTCAGGTTTAGTTATAAACTTTGGGTATATTAATTAGTTATGTTAGTATGCAAATAGGTATGGTAGGACTATAGTCTGCCGGAGACGAACAGCTAGGAAGAAGTTTTTGTGTTATGGTTCGAGATGTGTGGTTGCCGGCTACATTTAGAACCCAGGCAACTATAGAGTCCTCAGGAGTGAACGCGTCTACGTGCGATCACAATTAGGACTTCAGCCCTTCTTGAAAATGTGGATAACCATAGTCTATAGTGATCAATTAAAATAACTCTAACGGCTCTACCATCTTTAACTTTAAATTAATTACGACAGGCATTTAAGAAGGAGATCGAACGGAATCTTACTCAATCTCACATTGGAGAGAGGTGGATAGTTCTAGAAATTTGCTTAGAAGGGTGCTCTTATTAATCACGTGAGGCGTTAAGGAGGGAAGGGCAGCCGGATGTCACCCAATCTCACCTTGAGGAGAAGTGGGTTTAGGAAACAGTGTAAAAAATGAAAAATAGCAAGAAAAGTGGATTTGAGTAAAACACGTTTCTACAATAAAGTTTGGCTATTGAATAATAACGTATTTTCAATAAAAATAGATATTTTGAAGAATATCACTCCTAAGATGGAACGGGATCTGGCAGCATCTCATCAAAGGGAAGGGGGAAGGGGGGGGATAAATACTGGTTAATAATGAACGTCATTCTTTATTTTTTGTTGATTTAATAACTAGAAAACCTTAGCTATTAAAACCTGTCTGCAATGATCCCAAGCGTGTCGAAGTGTCGACTGCTTATACGCGTGTTAACGTGCCTAATAGACGTTTGCAATGTGCAATTATATGCCATTTGCGTATTGAAGTGCCAAGGACCATTTAATGGTTACGAGAAAACCGAATGGTGTATGTAAAATTTACTAGTACATCCAGCAGATATTGTCTTGCTTTTAACAAAATCTACAGTGCATGGCGTTTTGGACTTAAACTGCCACAACCGAACTCAAGTTGTCACATATCACACATTTTATAAGACAAGCCATTCATATTTCGGCATATCTGCGAAATTTTGTAACAAAATTCCAGACAAGGTTCAAATCTTTCCTTTGCGTAGATAAAAAGAAACTGTAAAACAAGTCCTATGAGGAAAAGCATACTATATATTATGACATTAAGGACCATTTTAATGATAAAAAACCCTGGGACTGAATCTATCTCATCGGGCTATTTCTATTTCCCATAGTTTTATTTACTAGAAATTGTGTGCAAATGACAGTGGAGAGATTCTGATGTACGTTTAGCTGACTCGTGCGGTCACCATCTTTCTAAAGGTATACTGAGTAATGCTTTTTATCAAGGACTGACATAAAAAGAGTGCCGAAAGTTTTAAAACCCACGATTTATTGATTACGATCCTCAAACGAAATAGAAGAATTGGTGGCCGACCGAACCGCAATTCTCTACACGAGATATGAACCAGCCATCTAATCAGCCAGTCTAGTAGTTTGAAAAAAAAAATGCATTCGGTCCCGACGGACCAACGGTTTCATTTTACATTGTAACTTTGATATTTGTAACTTTATACCTTATAATAAAAATTTAATCACATTTCATGTCCCGTTTGAGACCTCCAGCATTCAAATAGCCAAGTACAGCACATTTTACCGCTATTGCATCTAATTTCCGCCAGTAAACCCACTAAGCGCTAAGACAAATGGACTTCTGCTATCGAAGATCTTTCCGCCAGCCTCGTTGAGCCTGTATGTCTGTATCACACGATCTAAATGTGCCGCTGAAAATCCTCAGATAGGATTATATATTTTTCTTTATGAGTAAAAGTAGTAAACGGGCATGCAGTCCGCCTGATGTTGAGTAGGCACTGCAGTCTTTAATAACCCATTGAAATCCACTTATCCACAAACATGACTAAAGTCATATCTGATCTCGTAGAAACATGTGTTTGAAGTCCTGAGAAGTAAGACGAAGTCACTTTTAAGTGTAGCCGGAAGCTGCAATACAAGCCGTTTTTCGGCGGATTGTGACACAGTCTGTGGTCCCTCCCCGACAAACTATAGTTTGTCGGGGAGGGACCACATTTACATTTATGTTAGGAGAGTACCAAATGACTGTATGGGTAAACTGCTACTTGCTAGTTTTTGTAGCCAATAGATACTTAGAATCAGTCATTATTGCAACCATAGTGGTTACAGCCCCAACCTTACAGAGGTACGGGATTTTAATCGTGAATAGGAAGAAGGACTGGTTTTCCCTACAGGTAGATTCTGAATACGAAATATGAAAGATGAGAAATGTGGCGGGAAGAGATTGCGTTAAAAAATGAAAATATTTCCGAATCATATTATTTACATTTACATGAGAAATAACGGAACCCGATGTATAACGTTTTTAATTTTGATTCTGATTAAGTTTCACTGTAATCTTATCTCGCGGTCTAACTGTATTCCGTAAAACTGTGTAGAAGTAGAATCTTCAGTCGTATGAATTTCGACCACACACAGAAGGCAAAGCTGATTCTGTCATGTGAATAGTAATTTTAAAAAATGCTTGCGTTTTAACTGTAAAGTAAAAATCGTGAGAAATACTGGTGAATCTTAAGTTGCAAAATAAATGAATAAATAATAACTATTATTTAAACTTAAACAAAGGTAATACTAAGATTCTCAATGTCAGGGTTGCCATGGACACACAAAGACAAATACATAAACACCCAGACCTAGAACAGAAGCCAAAATTACTCATATAAATATCTTCCTGGCCTAAAATCGACCCCCTCAGCTTACCAAAGCGGTATGACCGCTGTGTTTAATAGAAGCCAAACTATATTTAATAAGATTTTCGCTTACTTATTATACGCTTTAAATTAGATAGAGACTTAGATTTTCCCTTACAACAATTTTGATTGTACATTTTATAGCTAAATAACCAAAAGTCATACCTACAATTATAAATAACTCATACGATAATATATATCTGTGCTCATCATTACCTACAGAAAAACAACAATGGCGTGGAGTTTAACATTTTAATGCAGTTCTATGCAGTATGTTGACCTGTAGAAACCGTTAATTGGTTAATTAATTAACTCGCAAATGTTAAAAATTACAATTTATCACTTAATCACAAGTGAATGAGAACCTGTTTTGAACTTTCACGGGCAAAGCGACGACAGATCTCGTTACCCTTATTGGCTACTGTTTAACGGACTGCCTTCTCATTGGTCGAAATCCTAACGGGTCTCCCGTAGCTGCATTCACTCGCGTCATCTCAGCGTACGGGCGGCGCCATCTTCATTTCGGTCAGTCCGTCGCGAACGGTTGTGGAGGTTACGTTGTCGTTGCTTGAATTTTGATATTAAACTGCACCGGTTAAATTTCAAGCCGGTATAACTTATTATATAGATATTGCAGTAATTGCTCAAAGATAGTGGCGAGTTAATTAATGTTTGTGTTAGTATCATCGCTAGCGGGTTAGATTTTTATAGTGGAACTGTGTTTTTTCGCGATCTGCGCGACTGCATTTCTTTGGTGGTGTGTGCTAACTGAAGTGTGGAGGTAAGTTTTTTTATGGTTGTCTTTTCACGAGAATGCGCGGTTGCCGGGTGGATGGCCGGCGCGCCGGTAGGGGAGCTAGCAAATCGATCCTCCTGGCGTAGTCGGGTTCCTATATACCTATAATGGTTACACCCTCGCTCTCTCGATCCTATACCGTGCGTATATTTCATTTCATTTTCGGCTTTCGGCTCAACTGCGAAGCCAATACGCTACCTACCCGCTGGATGCGTACATAAAAAATGACGACTTACTCAAACATAAATGAAATTTTCTTTTTATTTATTTAAATGGCAAATTTCAGATGATGGATACTTTCATTCTACTTGATAATTGCGGATAAAAGACAACATCTTCTTCAAACAGGATTTGCATTTACAGAATGTTTTTTTTATTTTTTATTCGCATAATATAATAATTTCTACAGTGAATCATTCACACGTAGCTTGCAGATCAATAAATAATTGTTTAGTTATTTTGATTCTAGCGAATGCGTTTTGGTAATTTGCTAAATCAGTCCTAGTTAACATTTGATGTAATGAATAGATTATCCTAATACAAAATCAATATATGGAATGTATTTGCTTCATAAAATTATATTTGAGGCACCGTACTATATAAATATCCCATTAATAGAAGGTCTAAAACCCAAGTGTCTAATGTCTCCGCTACACGAGCAGCCATGATGGCCAATCGGATGATAGACACGATGATTGTGTGGCCTGGGGTTGCCCAACGTCTTCTATTTTTAATAAAATATTATTGGCGTATAATAAACTGGACAAGTGATGAAAAAGCTTATAAAAAATTACATCACCTTTATTTATTATTATTCATAATTCACACAAAGTAAAGTTTCAATGAATATATTCATGTATCAGTTTTAAACTCCTGAATTAATAATAATCGATTTTGTAAGAATTTTTATTATTTAGGTAGGTATGCGATTTTGAAACATGTATGCCACTTTTTTTAAAACCTTGATAGATGCTAAAAAAAATTTTAGTAAGCCACCGTGATAAATGACTATCGGTGATCGTTGGGCTCGTGTATAAAATGTTCCACTAATTTCCTTTCATGTGTGCCCGAAAAGACCCATCAATCGTGGACTATTATGGGCCATGATGGGCGGCTATACCAACGCTCTCCCCCTAACAGATTTCATAGATAATGTGTTGGATGGATGGGCCGTAATGGTTTTGTGGTAAAATGAACTATAATATCCGTTTGTCTTTTTTTGAAAAGCTTGCAAGCCGTCTGGTGTTCAAACTTTAAACAGGACTCTAGTCCTATTTAAGTCCAATATTGACGCGTTGTTACTTTTATGGATGTTCCCGTCAATTTTAAGCGTTAACTGGCAAGCGCACTTCCAACAGCAACTTCGCACTTCCAAAGCAGGAATACTTCACAGCAGAACTAGACAACAAAGAACCTAGATGACGGTTGTAACGCCTCAGTTTTATCTAAAAGATGTTAGTTGATTATGCATTTATTAAGATTTTCACAATCATCAATTCACAATATGGCAGATAATGTACAGATAAATATTATCTTAACACGTTCAGTGACGTCGTGATCGTCACGTACGGGAATGTCGTAGCGTTTCACGAACTAAGATCTATTACGAATCTACGTGGTATTTCACAGTGGTATTTGTAATGTAATTGATTTGTTACGTGTCTTTTTATGATTTATATTAACAAACTGGAGAGTGTTCTTTGTTACTTTTTCTACGAATCTCCCTACGAATAAAGGTATGATTAAAATAATTTGTTAGCGTCTAAAGTATGTTTGACTAGCTAACACTCGTTAGTCCTTAAATAAATAAATACACATAGTCCTATCCTAGGATTCCCTGTCTAGGATGTCTTGGATAAGCAAACATTCAGACTTAGCACAGAAATCTAGATATGTTCTTAGCCGGGAAACGAACCTAAATTCCGTAGCGTGAAAGAAATTTTGACGTTAAAATGGCCATAACGTAAGAAAGTCCGTTAAAAATCGATTTGAAATTTCCCGATTCGTGTCATTCATATCTAATATACTAAGTTTTCATCATTAATTTTACGTCGACATTTGAAAGACGTGCTTTGCTCGTCAATTAGCGGCTAACGCTTCCAGATTCATCATTTTGAATAATTAATGGCGCTGCTCGAGGGATTACAATTTCATACTTTCGATTGGACAGTAAAATTATGATGACTGTTACAACAGGGACTTAGCGATGGAGATTTATAATCGCAGAACGCATTTACAATGAGCAATAGTAAAACTGGCATCGCCGTAGAAATAATAGAAGCAGCAGATGGGAATTAATTAGCCAGAACTTCATTAATATTCTCTCGTGCGAGCCAGGGTTCCGATCGATGGTTTTGCGGTAATACTGCTTGAATAACTTATGTCTAGAAGTCATTGGTATCAAGTATCACGCTTATATTATGGTCTATAGAGAACGCATTTATTTAGTTGTTAACGAAATAAAGCTTTTGTTGAACCAGTAATTTATAAAAGATTAAGGGGATGTAAGGAAGGACCCAGTGTTCACACGTAACTGCTTAATTTATAATTCAAAAATTTTGCAGTTTCATTGTTTCTATAACGAAAATTAATACTAAGAAAGGGATTTCGGAATTTCTAACCATAGATAAAGCTGAGCGTTATTTAGTGTTTAGTTTTTGGTGAATACAGTCAAATTGCTGAATTTATATTTGTATCAACTTCCACAGCAACTGAAACAGGTATTTTTCATAATGATACAATTTTAATTATTGTGAATACATATTACGCATCACATTAGTATGTTATTTCCCGTAACCATTTTCCTTACCGCAGATTAGTAATGTTTGGAAAGAATTGTGCGAACCGTTAAAACGTAGGCATAATACGAATATAAAATACTTTTACCAACCTTTTTTTAAAGTGAATAGATCTATGCTTAATTTTTGCGATTGTGTAAAAATATTTAAATAGTCCTTTCGACAAAAAGGATTTAAGCCATAGTCCTATGAACAAACAAAGGACATGACATTATTGATATTGACGGTTTTATTGGTATTTCGCTATTTAATCTGTGATCTTTATTTGGTTGTTGTTTTTTTTTATTAGAGGGTGTTTCTCACTCAGTTTTACTGTATACCTAGTAGGATGAACGTACTTAGGAACTGAGTTTAACAAAAAAATTATTAAGTCTAAGGACTAAGATGATCGCCTTACTTCAAAGTGTAGCCGGCAACTGCACCTCTACAACCGAAACCCGGAAGGAGGACGGAGGTGGTACCTCTCCAGTCGAACTATAGTTCTCCCACCTTGAAAATCCTGTTGTTAAAAATACATTTTAATAAATATAAATGTATTAAAATGTATTTTTGACAACATTTTTGCATTTGGATAATTTTGACCTATTTAAAGATATCCAAAAGTTTTTGCAAAGATACGGTATTCCGTACGACAATCACCGTGAAATCCAATCTTGGTACTGATATTGGATTAACATACTTTATAATTGTTTGTAGCGTTACTGCGGTGACATGGTATCGGAGGACGAACCGTTGGTGAAAACCGGTTCAAAAAACCGCATGATATCAAACAAAACTTAAAAGCTCGTAATTATAACACTCTGGTGATATTTATTATGCACTAGCGGTTTCGCTTGCGTTTAATAAGAATAATTTTCTTTGTTTAAATTCGATTATATATTGTGGATAAACCTATAGAGAAATTAATATGCGGTGCATTATCTTCATGCAATTACCAGTTTAGGCAATGCTTGCTAATCTTATATTGGATTGCCTCATAGACGACAGAATATTTCCGACTGTCATATTTGACGTTTTATTATATTTAAAAACAAAATGTCTTCATAAATTATAGTCTATATGTTATTCTGATCTATCTCTTCTCTACTCTAAATATTATAAAACTAAGACCCTCGTTGCATCTGTCTGTCTATCCGCGACAAACTCAAAAAAACTGGATAGAGATCCTCGCAGTTTTCAACAACATGGAGAGTCATTCCTGAGGTAGGTTTTAGTGCATAATAAGTTAAGTTTTTTTTTAATTGTGCGAAAAATTAACTAGCTCAATTCAATATAGTAGTTCGGTCATCGTTAGAAATCGAAGTCGCCTCACTTCAAAGTCCTCAGGAGTAGCAACGCATCTACGTTCGAGCTTAGATAGGATTTCGGTCGTGTTTGTGGTTGTTCGTGAATGTCTATGGGTTGCGACCACTTAACATCAGGTGGTTTGCACGCTTATTTGCTCACATAAAAAATCTATAAGCTATATTATTTTAAAGTTTCATAAAAATCAATTCAGTAGTTTTGCGTGAAAGAGTCACAAATATCCATCCAACGGAGACATTTTAGCGCTTATAAGTGGGATTACACAGTACTTCTTTATACTGTAACACTATGTAGGTGGTCCGTACGCAGTTGCGTGTTCTTAACGACCTAACAGTTCTGCCACTTACTCCGGTTGATCTGGCCGCTCAACGAGAGTTTGTCATGTTTATATACAACAGTTTATTGAAGCTTGAAGATAGTCCAATAGCTGGAAAATATCAGACGTTTTGAGAATGACATTTCTTTATAAGGAAAAAAACTAAGAGAAAATTCTTGGTATTTTTGTGTATGCTTGTCGCAATCATTATTATTACTTATTATTCTTAGATCCTGAATACAAAATTTTAAATCAAAATCTCTAATTTTATTTTCATAACTAGTGCCGTTGCGTCAGAAAGATATCTTTGGCGGAAATGCAGGTTGAAAAGTGCCAAGTGCATGATAGGAGACGATGAACAAATGTTCCGTGGTTAGATTAAGTGATCCAAAATATATCTTTTTAGTCATTTGGCTTCGGAACTCCAAATACGCGGACTTTAAGTTAAGTTGCTATTATAGGCGTCGAATTGGATTTTGTTAAATGCAGGTCTGAAGACCGGTGGCACGAAGAGTACGTGCAGCGCAGCGCAGTGCCCCTAAAGGGAATTTCTAAAACATCGATAATTTCCCATAAAATAAAAAAAATGACAGAGCTTGACAAAAAAATTGATAACTTTGCACTTTTTTTTGGATTTCTTTTAATAGGTAAATATTTATTTGGATAAAATTAATTTGGACAAAAAATTATTGATTACAATTTTCTAGAATTAGCGTGCCCCGAAAACAGAAGTGACAAAAAAGGCGTAGTATTTAACTAGGTATATTCCGTCTAATGTATATGTATAAATCGTTTTCTGTAATTAATCGGACAATCACATCACCATGTAGTGACGCGTAAATGAACACTGCCACTAAGCCTGCGCGGTGCAATGGTGTGTGCAACGTCCTTTCCCGCTTTGAGCATTATATAAAGTGTCATGTGTTAGTATACATATTTGTTTCAATTACCTACATTTATTTTGCTAAAAAATGACATGATAAAAGTAATGATTGAAATACAAAGTTGCGTTATACCTTCGGCAAGGTTCATGAGATCTAAGATAATCTAAGATAGGTATGGTCAATAATGTCTCATTTAAACAATTACTCTCGAATCTTAATAACATATAAAAAATAATAACCAAATCATGAAGAAAGATACATAAAAATGATTTAAAATGTAAGCCAATTGAAGAATAAAAAATAAACTGTAAGCAACGGTATACAATTATGCTTTGTAATGGCTAAATTTAAAAATGATAACATTAAGAACGATTGCTAGGTGAAAGGCTGGCAACATTAGCGGCGACGGATCGGACGGAAGTATCACAAGAATGCTTCGGATACAGCACCTTACTTTCCAAAATCTACACGCCACCGACTTTCCACGCCGATGTTATCTCGTAAAAATGAGATTTAGACGAGACGAGAGCAAATGCGTGGCATTTCAAGTAATTAAGTGATTTTAATTATTCCGCGCCGCGCAACGGAACGTCCAAGATCACGCCGCCATGACTGCTACCGTTCCAGATTTTAAAAATTTTGATTCTTCACTCAATTTGTATTCAGACTAGTTTTTTGGTGTTTAATTGGTTTTAAACCTAATTTTATTGCATGTCTCATTTACATTATGTTCTCATTTTAAAATGTTATGTTTATAAGTATGCATTTCAGAGTTTTTCATTGAGATAATTTACTACAGTGGTCATGCTTAGACGATGTAAAATTTTAAATAACGGCGATTTAAAATAAGCACATTTTTTCAGAAGGATCATCGTAAATCTTTACTATCTCCGATTTTATCAAGGCTGGAAGATACAGAGACATAAAAGATTAATGTTAAATAAATAGACTTATATTCGCAAATGGTTGCCTCTTGTCTTTCTTTCCAAATTTCCCTATCTATAGTAAAGGTTACCGGCGGTCATAATAATGATTGACATATCTGTTTATTTCGATCTACAAATTATTATCTTATCTTCAATAGCTAGTTTAGGGGACATGGAAACGCTTATTAGCGTTTCGAGAGGTTTACAGATGCTGTTAACGTTGATATCAGTATCTCTATTTGAATAATGATACTCCTAACGTTGTAAATATAAACTTTGACATACGATATTGGTTACGTTTACTTAATTAAAATTTAGTAATGGCTCCGAGAGAAACGATTAAAATGCGTCTGCTCAAGATTAAGTCGGAATTTATCTTCAAACGCTCGACGGCTTAGAATACAAAATGAAATGCCGATAAAGTTATTTCCATGTCTCTTACGGTTCATCAAAACTAGAGTCAAGTAAACGAATTGTTCTGCCTTTTCACTAGTTCTTTTTAAATACAGACTTCGCGTTAGAAGTTTTCGCGTCAGCATGAAAAGGCTAAATAAAGGCTGCGTCAATGTGAAAGGTATTGAATTTAGCAATCGAAGCTAACTTTCCGACTTGAGCAAGTTTGAGTTTCTCCATATTTGCGTCTTACAATGAGAATTCCAATTTCCGTCGCAAGTCACAGATCATAATGGAAGAGCTGGCTTTCAAATCGATTGAAGTTGCTAGCTGTAAGCAGATTGTTATTATGTTTTTGTTTTTGTCTCGCAAGTCGGGCTAACAACTGTAACAATAACGCCTGAATATTCGGTTTGGAAGATGTTGCCATGGCGGGCAAACATCCGGCCATTGTTACCCAGTCTGATGACATGGGACTGTGAATTGATTTGCTTCCTTTGCAGTTACATTCCTTGTCTGTTTTTTCATATGTTTGTCGAATTAAAATCAAAAATCAAAATCAACGTGGTTTTATTACACAACTCAGAAGGCGGCGAAAGAAACGCCTCGAAATTAATTTGTACTTTCAAATTATGAGCAAGTAGCAACGGTTAACATATTTTTTATTGGTGTTTGATATAGATATACTTCTATTTCTACAATTTTGTGTTGTAACGTAAATACCAGGACAAATAAATGGCAGGAAAGATATCATTATCAAGAATAAAAATATGTACCAATGAGATCGTTAACACAATTAATACACGAGTTTTCAAATTACAAAAAGACAGAAAAGTTACTCATTGCAACCCGCGGCTTCGTCTACGTTTAGTATGAATCATTTTCTTTGTTTCAATTCTAAATTTGTATACAGAACTATTAAAGAGACATCTTTGTATAAATCTAGAATTTTAAGCAAAGTTCGCCAATTCAATACTACTTCTACAAGACAGTTATGTTCTGACTCACTTCATACTTATGACTTATATTTCGGCTAAATCGCGAAATATGTTCATATTGTACAATTGTATTCTATATGTTATTCTGTTGTACAAGTTATACTATTGTAAAGTTTCGTTAAAGTCCATTCAATAGTTTTCGCGAGAAAGTGCAACAAATATCCATACATTCCCACAAACTTTCGCGTTTATAGTATTACTAGATTTTACCCGCGGCTTCACTTGTGTTAAAGTTCTTATATAAATGTCAAAGACCATAAATAACATGAAATATACAAAAAAAATAAAACAGCTGAAGCTATAGACTGTAAGAGATTAGTTTGACGGCTTTAAAGTTGCTACATTTTTAATTGTTTTGACAAACAATCATGTCTGCCTAAATATATATTTTTAATAATAAATAATTCTATGTCCTTTTTAATGAATACCTCTAAGAATAAGTGTACAAAGTTTCATGATAATCGGTTGAGTAGTTTTAGCGTGAAAGCGTAACAAAACAACTTACATTCACATTTATAATATTAGTAGAGATTAGGAAAGTAGAAAATTTACCTGTTTGAATCTGCTTGATTCATTGTTGAGTTCGACAGTACTTAGTTTCTCTTACATAAACTTTCAATTTTCATTCCTCGAATACTTCTCTCTTTACAAAGTTCCTTATGAAGGAGACTCCTTTATAGTATACTTTATAACCATGGCTATTTGTGTGAACCATGAAAATTGCCAGACAGATAAAAATCTGCAATGCGTCAGATATTACCGCCATTGCGGATCCGGATGCAGCAGGGACAGGACGGCACAGGATTCGGATAGTGTGGCTGGCTACATTAGTATTAATTTTATTTATATAGTCCTCCATTGTATTTGAAGGCATTGTGGATGTCTTAAAAATAGAACAACGGTCTCTTGGCTTACCTTAATTATAGCTTATTTCCATTCAAATCTTTGTATGAGAGCATTAAATTTGTGGATAGATAGTATTATTTAATAAGATCCACCGTTAAGTTCTTGTGTTTCGGTTGGAGAGGTGCGGTTGCCGGCTACATTTACAAGCGAGGCGACCATCTCAAAGGTAACAAAGCATGCACGACGTCAAGCAGGATTAATCTTGTTTGAAGTTAGACGTAGATGTCTATTGGCTGCAGAGACCATTTCAAAACAGATGTCCAGCACGTTTGCTACTTTTCCAATATACAAAAAGCTTCTAGCTATGTGTACAATATATGTTTAAACATTTTACCATGTACTAGTATAATGTAAGTTTAGTTCTAACCACGAGCCAAGCAACTGGTTTAAAATCGGCAACCAAATATCAAAAATCGGTAATCGTTAATATCCGGTACATAGTAAACAATATGTGCAAAATTGATACAGTAGGGTAGTGATTTGCACGATGCCGATGTCAGTACATCGGAATGTACATATTTTGTAATGAAAAAAAAATTGAATTTCATAATGAAGTCGAGCGGGTCGGCGGGCTTGACGCGTAAAATGATGTAAATGCAGTTGACAACAAATTGCAAACACAAATGCACAGTACGTTAAATCGTTCAATCTTTATGGACACGTATATTTTCTACAATACAAGAACCATCTCCGCTGACCTACGGGCGCAGCATACGAAAGTAGAAACCTGCTGGGTTCCACGCATTCCTAATTCTTGTGCCTTATTACAAGGGTATAGAGTTCAATTCGTGGCAGACCGCTGGTTCAACAATAGCTCCTTGTGCATTATTTACACAGGTGACGACGCCCGCCTGTTCGTGATCTGAATTAATTTGCCGTGAGTGCGAGGACTTAGTTTATTTTTTATTACTTACGAGACACGCTTCAGTTTCTAACTGACAGAGTTTGATCGTGGCAACTCCATGCTGGGAAGGCATCTAAAACCTGCTTTGTCATCTCTAAGGCTTTTTGTTCATTGCTCACAATTATCCTCAAAATATATCGGTCTTAGGAATTGACGTTGATTTCGTGGTAGAAAAACTTGTTGGTGGTTGAACACCGCCTGTACATGGAAGAGATATAAGAAATGTTATTATTAGATGTTTTTAATGCGCAATAGAATCTAAAACCTAAATAAAACTTAATAGTTAAAAACAATAGTAGTTAGAATGTTGTCTGTTTGTCTGTGCGTTTGTGCGCTCTTATTTCAAAAACAACTGAACCGATTTCGATGCGGTTTTCACAATTTATTTATAATAAGCTGCACGTAAAATTTAGTGTTCGCTTCATTTCAATCAGTGTAAATAAAAAAGTTGTGTCAATTTAAAGGTTGTAGGTGTGAGTACATGAGAACTTATTACTAGGCTTTGATTTGGCTTTAATAGCATTCATATGGAATCCAAAAAAGAAAAAACAAAGTAAACGTAGGGTAGATAGATTAATCCACCTTTAGTATGACGCCTTCCCCGCCATCGTGGTATAGCCGTGACCACGAGCGATACACTGGTTCGAAATATCGGCAATTAAAAATCGAGAGAACCTACATACATAGTAAGATTTATAAAATCTGCGATAATATTCGTTCAAAATCACAATCACAATCGATATT
>DWON01005900.1:0-14432 GCA_018251015.1 Phocides pigmalion okeechobee
TAACCCGCCGTAAAGCAACATGTTCTTCATGTATTGTGTTTCGGATGGGGAGGTGTGGTTGCCGGATACATATTATTGAGGTTTCTTACTCTTTCATAGTAAAAAAAATAGTGTTGGGTGGTATATTTAATATTTAAATATACAAACATGTTTAAATATTAAATATATAAAATTTAACTACATGTTAAAAAGTAAACTTATTCATAACTAAGTGCCTTATGAAACAAGTTCAAATTAAATAACAGACATATGCATATGGACAATGGCTCAAGAACAATGCAATTAGTAACAAGTACTGGTGTTACATTTGCTGGTGCTACGTAGTCCATATACGATTATAATAGAGAGGTCGTTATATGCACACGATGTTTTCGGAATATCATAATTGTATCCAAATGTAGTCATAGAGGTCAAGAATAAAATTTAAACTACAATAAACGGTACCTACCATAGATGTCCCTTAAATGTCGACATGAACATTTTGATGCAATTGTTACCACCTCGTCTGTGAATAAAACATAGTCATTAAATCATTCCAAATCAGGTCAACCATTGTGAGTTATAATTTTTAGTTAGGATTGTACTTCTTAAGGGCGTGATGATTAGGCAGAGAGAATAAGGTTAGATACTAAACGAGACGTATCTAAATCAAATTTCTATGTTTATTGTCCATGTACCATGTCACGGGTGTAATGGATATTGTTATATCTAAATCTTAACACGCGTGGAACAAACCATACCGAACATGCATAAGGGTCCGGATTCAATTCCCAGTCAAGCAGACAGGTGATGTGCAAATGATAATCAGATTTCTATTCTGGGCCTGGATAATCTTGTATTGGTGTCCGAGTGTTGTAGGCAGAAAATATTCTTTATGAATTGTTCATTTATTATTATTTGATTAGGTATAACTTTTCATTATTGTTTAATAAACGATTTTGCTTGCCAGATGAACCTTTAGGGTTCGAAGGGATGTTACCACCACCACATTTATTTCTATATAATGATACTTATAAGACCTTGGAATAGACTGCAGGTGGGATGTTTGTTATATGTCTACAAATGGAAGACAACACCATATATTAAAAAAAATCGGACATCTACCTTTTTTATTAAAAACATGAACCATATTTTCACACTATAACAATGATTTTAGGAAAAATAAAAGAGCGTGGTAACTTAAAACTATCTTAGTCAATCGAATATCCTATGTCACACATAAAACATTAAAACGTTTTTATTCAAAAATATACTAATAATTATTTCTATAAAAGCAAAAATACGTAACTTTACATATTCGTATAACAATAACCGTCAACTGGATCGCCATGTCAACTGTTAATGAATTCTACATAATTATATTGAAACAGCTGAGGAAAAGACTTCATGTTTACTATGTTGTAAAACTATTATACTCATGTAATACGTAAGTTTAATATATTTGATGAGCGTCTAGACGACAAAATGAGAGAGTTTCAAACGCATTCTCTAAATATTGAACTTCAGAATTCAATCTAGTGGAATATGTACTTACTAAAAACGTTTGTGACTGAAAAGCATTTGATTTTAGTGACTTTGTGAGCCCGTAATATTAAATAGAAACTTTTTGTTATCGCCTTAATACGTCTGTCATTTTTATATCCCCATTTGGTTAGAAAAACAATTAAAACCAGAATACTATTTGGCTTCTCTGAACATGTATCCTGTAGCATTCGCCTCAATAATAATATGAAAACGTCCAAATGATGAACATTATCCATCATATAAGGAAACACAGAAATTGAGACACATACATTCATACGTTCCGAATACACGCATATACGTACATATTTACTTACGTACACATAAACATTGCATTAAATTCAAACAAAAATAGTTTACAGTCACAAAAAGCAACGTAAAAAGGTTCGTTCGATCATGAAAAGCTCTATAAAACACGCTGCACGCCTTTACAAAGTTCAGCAACCCGTAAGCTTACTCCGATCGCACTACGGCTGTTTCGTGTAATAACCCGTCGACTTTTATAGTTAAACAATACTGCTAAAAGTCGAATCAAAGCTTGGCTACTTAGATCTTTGGGTTATGAATCATTCTTAAAATCTGCGTTTGATTATAACAAGTCATTGCGGCTATTTAAATATACAAAGAGCAAGATAATATTTCTTCCTGCTTCGTGAGTGTGAATAACCGATAACAGTACGTTCTTAGCCCAACTTAGATAATTACGTGATGATGATGTAGTGATATAATCACTTTATTCCGCTTGGCTTTGAAACCTTTGGTGCGTGGGATCCAAGTGCAAAATATTTTCAAACAATGACTCCCAAGTTTTATCGATGCTGCTGGTGACGAGATGCTGGTCCATACCTCGCACAGAGCGAGATATTCATTGCGGGAACGCGGTTAGCATTATTAGCACCATGGCGCATGGGTACGGCCTCCCTTTAGATTGTTACAGTTAGTTTTTGATTGTAATTCGTTTTAAGATATTCATAGGGGAATGGTTGGTATACAAGCGACACGACTATCTCAGTCCTTACAACATACGTCATTCCTGTTTGAGGTTGCATGAGGATGACCCCATGGCAGTCCATGCTACAGCAACTACTTAACGTCAGGTGCCCTACATGCTCGTTTACTACATTTCTCACATAAAACCCTAGACATAAAGTACCTACTATGCATATACATAACATATCTATAGAAATAAATTTGGATTTTTTGTTTTACCTGCCTGCAAAAATCAAATGTTATGTTAAAATTTACTTGAAACCGAGCGCTTATGACTCTTGCACGCGTGTCTCTAGTTCAATTGTTTTAAAATTGGATATTCTATCAAGCAGCAAGTTTTAACTTTTGTAGTCATATAAATTATTTTTTTAGTAAAAAGGTCATTTAATGTACTTTTATTTACATAAATTTGTGCACAAAAATCTTCAAGAAATGAAGCTCACTGTAGCAATCTGCAGTTAGCATTATTTTGCTCTCGCGAGAACAGTCGGCCATTTTAAAGATGGTAAATAAATTTTGTGCAACATATTCTTTTCGTGTAACTCAACAATCATAACTTTTACGAGTTAATAAAAATACCTAGTGAATGATGATCTATGGTAAGTAGATATATTTATTTATTTATGTAATGTTTTATTATTATCCAATTTGTTTTTTTATGTTATGTAATGCATTAAACTAAGTATATGTGTTATATATTATGATATTGTGTAATTATAATCAATAAAAATGATAGGAAAGCAAAATATTTTAACAAAACTTTTGATTTCACTCCTATCCTGAAAGCCGAAACTCCGAAAATGAGATTCCCGCGTTTTTCTTGAATTTTTAATGGCGGGCGTCAGTCAAATGCCACATCCTGCCATGACAACGTAAATAAATACAATTAGTATATTTCGTACAGAAAATCTATAATGTAGTCAAAAATATACATAAAGTTATAATAGCTTCTTACAAAACGCTCAAGTAAATTTTACTTTTAGAGAACTAATTATCATAAGTAACAAAAACATAAAAAAGCAAATTAAAAAATTAAAAGACAATATATTAAGAAGTGCTGAAAGAACGGAATTCAAGGCCGTAAAACTTATTTTAAAAAAGAGCATATTCCAAATATGTTTAGTATAATTTTGGTATATTTGCATCATGATGGTCATCATGGTGATAGAATGTACTTACATATTCTATCACATAAATATATTAACAGAGAACGTTTTAGTAATAAATATAAAGTGGGGTGGACACATTGCTTTTAGTACTCCACTTCTGAATAATTCATTGGAATAAAAAGAAACACAACAAATGTTATCAAACCCGGAAATCTAAGCGTATCCCATATAATATGTAATGTAACGCAATGAATGATCTCGGTTCGTTGAACACGATCATAAATTTACGCATCACCGCCCAAACCCAAAATTCCGGGCCTTGGACAAATTACTCGTCGTCACCTCTTGCATAAATTACTCATAAATTAATTGTCATCCACCACAAATTCTTATGGGACACAAAAATGAATTTATGACCGAAAGAATTAGTCTATCAAATGATTAAGCGGGTCATTTCCCTGTTAATTAAATCGATGTGGTAAAGTTATTTTTAACAACATATTCATATAATGGAAGTCTCAATATTGGTTTGTTGCCAGAAACAACTTTGCCACTACACCATTAGCCTCTATGTAAGGAGCTAAGGGCCTATGACTAACCATTTTGAGTCTCATCTTTTAAAATCCTTTATATTATTTTCATGATATGTCATAGATAACATTTTAAATACCGTACATACTTAACAACATGATATTGCTTCAGAGTGATTTCCAATAATAATATACAAACTTCTATAATGATGTACCACTTTTGGTCTCCAAGGAAATAACTGATCGAAATCAAAGCTTTTGTAAATTACTGAGAAAATAATCAAAACTGTATTATCGTAATGTAACCAAAGTAATTTAGTAACTGAAATATTTGAAACACAGCAAATATGATGCTTACATATCATCTGTACTCCATAACTCATTATATTTTTAGATGAATGTTTCATAAGTATTTCAGCGTCGACTACGTAACAAGCATATTTTTTTATATTCTCACATCACACTGGCGAAATTATGCTCCGATGTTTGGCATTAACCAGTCGTAATCTTCACACGCAGAAAAAAACGTAGACATATAAACTCGCTTACTTTATATGTTACATTCAATAAAATCTAAAGACCAGGCCCGGCCATTGCCAAGTTCGAGGTTGAACGTTGCCAAGTGGTACTCCTCGTTGAAGTAAAGAGCAGATATTCGAATTTGCCACATTTTACAGCGTAAAAATTACTTTTAAACGGGCAGAGAAATTAATTTTGCAAACGCGCACATTCATTCCAGCAGTGAACATTTATAATGAGAAACGTTGGTTCGTGTGGTACGAGGGTGTTAAAATGTTGTAAGCTTGTGTCATGGGACAAAGGGAAAAATTTAATACCCAGTTACATACCCTTCAGCCCTTCATACCTCTTTTAAATTTAGTACTCTTGGATTTGTTTTTAAATAATACATTTTTACATTAAACTTTTATATCGACATATCGTTAAAAGTCACTCACGTACAAAAAACCGTTTCGAGAAAATTTCGTAACTATGACAACGAACAGGTATACTTGAAGAAAATAGTCCTATTTTATACTCGCCTAAATACTTCAATTAATTTGTATATATTTACACAGTATCACACACTTAACACCAGGAGTTGCCTGCACAATTATTTGCTATTCTTTTTATATGAAAAATGTAGCATAACTTGAAGTATAGTCATTTTCGTTAAATACCGAAATGATTGTTTTAACACGTTAAGTTTCACACATCGGAAACTGTGTATTGTGCCACTTATGCACATGAGACAGTTGTCACTAACTGCTCTTATAGTTACAGTATTGATTGTTAACAGAAATGTGCACAGGTAATGCTTCCACACAACTTTCGTTATTACGTCAAGAGTTTCAACAATGATCTTGTCATGTGGCGATATCACGTTAAACTTTATCGTAGGCAACGGGAAACTGTGATAGCTTTTACTAAATATAACATTGTAGTAATAGCAAATTTAACATATTAATATTGTCCTCAGTATATGTCGATAGAGTAAAATATGTGTAAAGGTGGGAGAATTATACTTCGACCGGGGAGGTACCACCGTCGCGCTCATAATCCACCGTAAAGCATTATTTGTGTTTCTGTCGGAGAGGGGCGGTTTTCGGCTACACTTTGAAGCAAGACGAACATTTTAGTCCTCAGAAGTAGCAACGTATCTACATTCGATAGGATAGATAGGATTTAAGTCGTGTTTGTGGTTGTACGTGGATGTCTATGGGCCGCCACTACTTAACATCAGGTTGTTTGTACGCTCGTTTGCTGTTCTTCTCACGTAAAAAAATGCATATACTTTTAAAGTCAGATAAATAAAATAATTTATCTCGTATAACCAACCACAATTTTTGAAGTTCGATGAAAAAACTTCAGGACGATGCCTACATGCAGGAGAATTTTCCATAAGTATCTTAAGAAGTCATTGCAGTCTATCAATCCGCGCTTGGATAACGTGGTGGAACAGGGCCTAAGCCACATATTCAGATTAGTACCCAGCTATGGAACAGAACCGAGTTGATAATAATACTTATTAATAATTCATTTCAGCCCTAATCCTTGTGTAAGCTGATTTGGATGTACTAGATGATTTATTCAAACATCTAATTTAACTGCTCGTACCATTTTCGACTCACAAAATCTCATTTTGTTCAAGTATATTTATTTCGGCTTTCATAACTTTTGCTCTCTCGTTTGGAGTAGGCTCCTACCTACAAAAGAACCTCGATTAATCTTACAAGTGAATGATCCTTTTGTTGAATTTTATAATATGGATGAGCCAGTAATTTATAATACAATAAAGAATAATATAAAAAAAATGTTTGAAATTAAAAATTTACTACGACATAAAATTAATAAGTTCTGAAGTAAGTGTAAAAATGTAGGAAAGCGCATGATCTTTTAAAATGCCATATACATTATGTGACACATTCTTAAAACACTCAAACTTTTTTAATTTACTGAACTTTATTTGACTGAAAAAATAATGCAAATTACTTACATTTCTATTGACTTTTGGTCATAAGCTTTTATAATCAATAAACGGCTGAAGAAAAAATATAAACGACAAAAATGATTGAACTCTATGCAAGAGTATTTAATATAAATCATCAAAACAATACTGTGAAATTTTTGGGGCAATTTTTATTTTGAAAAAAATTGTATTAAATCGAGCAATCGTGCGTTTTTATTTTTCTATAGTTCTATGTTTTTCTCAGTACCATCATGTAAAAAGTTAAACCTTTACACAAAGATGCAGGTTTCCTCAATTTAATTGTCCGGAAATTTATTATTTATTCCTCAGATAATAAAAAACCTTGAAGTAAGTAGTATGAGTTAATTAATTAAATTATATAAAATGATTACGACTAATCCTACGATAAACATATCGGCCTATATTTTATAAATATAAATAATGTAATTACGTAACTTTAATATACGTTTCTGTATTAAAATAATGACGTCAGACAGAAATAAAGAAACTTTATTATTACTTACTAGGCGCTCATCTTAGTCGTAATGAATAGCAACGCATCTATGATATATTTTTGTATCTTAGAAGAGTACCAAACACAGTTCTCGTGGTCTTAAGTAATCTGCAGCCCATAGGCTTCCACATACAAACCTCAAACCTCAAACAGGACTAAAGGTCAATCTATAGGCGTATGTACTTGCGTATGTATGTATTAGCGTTGCTATTCTTGAGAATTAAGATGGTCTACTCGCTTATAGTTATAGTCGACAACCACACCTCTCCATACGAACTAGAACTGTTATTTCCCAGACGATTATGAGTATCGAGTGGGCATATTTTTTGCCGTCCACCCATATAAATAAAAACGTAAAAATTCATAGTTTCAAAATTGTATATCTTGACATTTTTTCCGGACTACCAAACTTTGACACAACGCTGCATTCAAACATGTGCGTTTTTTCCTTAAAATGTATTTTTTTGTTTGACAGCAATGTGTAGTCGAGTAGTTAGTTATAGATAAAACAAACTACGTTAGCAAAATACTTACAACTTTCTAGTTTCAACGCAGAAAAGCGGCGCCACTGAAGTTGCACTAACTAAGCAAATCAATAAGACTACGTTTACATTACTATTTCTTAGCAATCAATAATATGAAATATGCTATCCAAACAACAACGACCCTTATAATGAACAGAATTTTTAACAGTGTAATCAAAATAATTCTAATTATAAAATAATTCTAAGTATCCTTTCACTCCGTATTTAATTTGTATTGGGAACTTTTATTAAAGGAAACTCGTAACTATTTATCCTAAAGGAAGACGACCCACATAAACGTAGACTACTAATAGGGTAATAAATAATAATAATTATTATTATTATTATATCATTACGTTGGAACACAACTGAAGCATTTAATTAACGTAAAATGATATAACGTGTCCCAAATGATAAAAAGGACAGCGTTTCTATTTATTTTTAATCTTCTATTTCGTAACTTTGTAATTTATATTATAATTATTTTATGATCTACCTTTCATCGACGCAGCCGGTGACATGAGGGCTAGTTCATATTTCGCGTAGAGAATTGCGATTGCCGTTCAATGCGGGAATGCAGCTAGCGTTCTTAGAATCATACCGGATGGGCACTAACTCTGTTTAGATTATTTAGGTTAAGTTTTATTGTAATTAATTTTATTTATGATGTTTAACACACAGTTTTAACTTTTAATGTTTATTTTATAGCGTTAAATTATTGCGGTTTGCAGGTTTCAGATTCCATCAAGTACGCTACAATACTAAACATGTAAGAGAAGTGCCAGTAGTCAGTAAATTATATACGGTAATAAAATCAAATAAGGAAAAACCATACTTATGTAAATCTGTACCTCATGTTAATTTTATGATTAACGCGCAATTATGCTATCTTCAAAACGTCACACTTTACATCTAAAACCTGTCTGCATTACTTGATAAATATTTTTTGACGTCCGTTAGTTTTAGTATGTTTAACTTTAATATTTCCTATTCTTAACATGTTATTATAATTAATATTTTGTATCATTCATTGCAACAACATACAAAGACTATGATGCCCTATAACCCGCCGAAGTAATATATAAAACCTATAATGCCTAAAATTTATTTACGAGGATCAAAATTAGATAAATACGAAATGTTTATAACATAATGTATTAAAGTTTAATGTTGAAAATCCTATACGGTACAGTTTATATTTTTTTACCAAAATGTCGTAAATATTATGAAAATTAAAATTTCCCTCATTAGTCTTACTTCGCATTAATAAATTTATAGGCATCCAGTAATGATATGCGTAAATATCAACATTTTGATATTTAAATAATAGATATCTTATAAGTATATAATGCTTGTTGTAGAAATCTACATAATCATATTTGCACATCATTAAAAATCGGAAATAAATAGCAATATTAAACCTAATTTTAGTTACTAAGCAATTTTTATTAAAACTGAAAGATAAAGTCGACAGTCAAACGTCTACCTACTCGTACGGATTGCGGGAAGTATAATTAAGACCTTAGGCCGGTGACAAGCAGCACTTAACGTGGGTGGAATGTGGTCTCTTTGATTTATTATATTACTGTATTTAGGACCAGTTTCTAAGTGAAATTTTCTAAAAGTAATCCACATTAAACAAACAATTTTCATCCAAACCAATTAGTATGAAGTACTTTCATCCAAACCAATAAGTAAGAACTATTTTGATTTAGATCGATATTTTTCGCTAAATAAATTGCTAAATTTAGTAAAGTATGGTGTATTTTTTCATAAAAATACTACCATACAAGTAACTCATTGCTTACAAATATTAATTTAGAGATACACACATTAGTTAAAGCTTATCTTAAACGTTCTTACGTATATGAAAAATCTACATTTGCAAAATGTTATGATGAACATATAGTGAGTTTTTTATGTACTAGAATCTTTGACATATATTTGAGAATATTATGAAGAACTCTAAAGCATATAGAGTTGTGCCCCGCAATGTTTTTTTCGTTAGCAAGTGATAACTAATTTACAACATGCAAATAAATTTAAACACTTACAGGTTTTGGGTTTTACCTAATGATAAGCACAGAAAGACATTTTTTTTCCAGTGTGCTATGTTTGCTATTAATTAAATAGAAATAATGAAATTAAACTCATACAATACCAGGGCAAAGGATATTTCTGACCATTTTAATATTAACAAGGTAAATAATTACAACTCTACGGTTAAAACTTAAACCAATACTCGACTTACCCAATTTGAAGAGATATTTATTTTATCAAGTTCACTTCAGTTTACAGGCAAGGAAACTCCGTTACTCTACACAACAGTGATCGATCGACGCAACATGCTCGCTTCCAGACCAATATCAGACTGCGCGTGCGCCGGCCAAGTGCTGTCGTCAACGAAAACTACTATCTTACACGGAGAGATTTCAATTATAAACAATCCATTATCAAAACTATAAAATAAGAATACAATATTAGAAAAAATAGGTTAATAGCCCCACGCCTACATAGATAATATTATCGCATAGAGCATGAACTATTATAATAACGCGTTACGAATTCCAATAAAATACGTCCTAACATCGGAAACGTAAAATTGACCTAATTGCAGCTAATGCAAAACTGACAACGACTGTTATCCCAGCTGTTCCTTCTGGATAAATGTGCATTTATATTCAAAAAAATAAGAGCACAACAAAAAATAAATATGCTAGAACTATCCAGCGCCTCATCTGACCGAGTGTCTACTCAATACACTATTAGTACAAAAATTGTTAGGTAATTACCAGATCAAATTATTCAAATATGGAAAACGAAAGATAACGGTGAGCTCAATGACCGAATGTTCAAATATTAATACAGCTCGTAGCAAAAGACCATTATGTTGTAACTGCCGTAATTTTTACGTGTAATTATTATCAATAAACGACGAAGTTGTCATGTTGTCTGATAAAGCTTGTGAATAAGAATATCATTTTTATTGTGATGAGCCAATAAAATGGAGTTGTAGTTTATAAGTACAAATTTACGCGTATTATAGATGTTAATAGATAATGTTGTTTTTTATGTCAATTGTCTTATTTATAGAAGTAGGAATGTACAATAACTTAGAAATCAAAATTATTCAAATAATATTAGACTATATTATTATACAAAAAATATAACCGGTAAATCGCCACAATTTAGAAATGAATTACTGAAAATATTAGTATGTGTATAAATTGCGGACAGAGATAATCAGATACATAAATCGTTAATTTTCAAGCAACTTAAGTGTATGTCTATGACCTTATTATGAAATAAAATATTTGAATTTGAATAAACTTCTTTCTTCATGACAATAAATATGAATACCTACAATAATTAGAATAAGTTACAGGAAACAAAACCAATAATGTCACAGCTAAATAGAAAACTGTGTAGATAATTTAGTCAAATACCTTTGACTAAATTGTCTACACGCCAATGAACTCAGCACTATAAAAGGCAGGTTTAATTAGTCTCTACCAGACGGAGACGTGGACTTAGTCTAGTAAATTGATAAGAGTAATAACAATTCACGCGTATTTCCTTAAACGTTTAGAATTTAGTTTCGGCAATTAGATTAGAATCTTCGCAAGCGGAGTTCAAGGCCCCATGGATCCCGTTACAGATCCATCATTCATAATCGTCATCGGACACTTACGTCGGCTTGCGGCTTATTTATGTAAAAAATGTTCCCATGTACAATTTACTTGACATTAAGGATACTCGATAAGTATCGACTATACGTTCAAGATGCGAGCTTAAATTACACGTTATTTACATATCCTTTTCAAATTAAGTTTATTCTTACATGTGAAGTACAATTCATTTATTACCAAAACAAACATATTTATATATAACAATATTCATAAAACTTATACTTAACTATATAAATGAAAAGTAATATATAAAAAAAATAAAAAAACATTTTTTTGTGAGAATAGTAGCAAACGAGCATGCAAACCACCTGATGTTAATTAGTCTGAGCCCATAGACATCAACGTACAATCACAAACACGACTGAAATCCTATCTGACCTCGAACGCAGATACGTTGCTACTCCTAAGGACTATGATGGTCGCCTCGCTTCGAAGTGCCGGCAACTGCACCTCTCCGACCGAAACACAAGTAATGTTTTACGGCGGATTATGAGGGCAGGTGGTATCCCCCCGGTGTAACTTCAACATTAATTACAACAACAACATATTATATATAAAAACGAATATAGTATTGTAAAAATAAAATAAATCACTTAGCATAATGTGCCCAAGATGCTAGAGCAGCATTTCCTCTCTACATTACTAGAAAATTATTGGTAACTTTATCAGAGGGTTTTTTGGTTTGAATCATACTAGGTGCATGGAATAAGTATATATGTATATTTGATATATAACAAAAATAAATCATTGCTCAATGATTTCAGTGAATTGTAAAAATTAGTACCGTTTTTAACTTACACAAATCAATTGTGATGAAAAATATAAAATCAATTTAATATTTTTATTAATGATCATAAAAAAATATAATAGAAACTCTCAACTTATTTCATATTTTATAATCATTCTATAATCAAACGTGAACGATTTTTCACGACATAAGGCTCTACATGTCAAATACCTTCATTGACGAAATGCCTTTTAATATCTACTCCTCTTCTAATAAACAACTTCTAACCAGTTCTACGTATTCTTAATTCTACGGTTGTCATGGTGTTCTTCAGGTATGTATCCAAAGATATTTAGTACAAGGGCGAAATGTACTATTTTTACTAATATAAATTTGATTCCTAAAAAAAAATTACCCCTGACAATTATCGATCCCCCGAATAGCAAATATGATGATAGTGAGTAGGTACCCAAAACATGCATTATTAATTTACCGACATTTGCTATTCATTGAACATGCCAACTCAGTGCCGACTACCTCAGTCGAAGCGTATTAGTACTTGTCTTGGTATATGGGATTGCATTATACTACGTCAATATTTCACAGTTCAATTTGGGATTCTGGTTAACAATTATAACTCCAAGACTTAAAACTGATGGTTTGTAAAGATTTACGAAAAATAAATAAAATTAAATAAATAATAATTTTTTTTTTGCCCCAGTGAAAGGTGTAAGCCTTCCAACGCATGTAGATAGATAGACGAATTTTTTTTATGACGACTTGGTTAGGTTTGGAATGATTAATCAGTTCGTCGCTCTTCTGATCAACCATAAAAAGTTTGTGTTTATTATTTCTAATTTAAATGTTATTTATTGTCTGTGATATTTTCCTATGACCAAAAATTATGCAGACTTTATCGTGTTAAAATAGAACGGAAAAATTGGTTATGAATATTTGTATAGGTATCTTTAAAAAAGCTTCTTTTATGCACATCAGAATACATTTATAAAGGGGTAACACAATACGAAATTATAGCATTTGTCCATTTTTCTTCTTAAAGCTAGGTGTTCTGTCTTTCAAGACAAAAGTCTGTTCTTTAAAACCGCTATATAGGCTGCTGTGGAATAGAGCTCTCAAGTTTAAAGATATAAATAGCTACGCTTCATATATTTTAGTGCCTATTATAACACATTCCCGGTCTTGCAAAATCATCTTACCTAAGTTAACTAAGTTTCGCTCTGTAATATTTTTTGAATATCAAAATTACCTGTTACATACATCAATACATCTTTACACGACACAATTATGAATCAGAATACATTAACAATATCTATTTTCACTATTTAGATGTTCGAAGTTAAGAATAAACGAATACGTAAGAAAGTTTCGGCTTATGTTCCACATTAACATTACCCACATGAATTAGGGATAGAATTAGTAAGTCTGTCGTATTTTTCACGATAATGTAAGGTACATTAGCAGCAATGTTCTAATTGTTTTAGTTGTAGGTGTTTTTCTTAAATATCTTACACGAACTGAAATATTAAATAAGAAACTTATGCATACATATTTCGAATATTTTGATATTGTCTACAACTTATTAAACGGTAAATAAGTGACATTGACAATCCAAAAAACCTAAATCAAAATTATATTGTTTTTCTTTTATGAGATATATTTTCGCGAATAAACTATTGATAAGTAAAAATTGCCATGACGATATTTTAAAATAATAACACCGATTTTAACGATTTTAGTACATAAATGCGACCCTAAACTTCATATTTAAGATCTAATCCGAGAACACTTTCAAAGCTCATAAAAGGCAGGTACCGAACCAGATATTCGTAATGGACCATCCTAGTAATCTGGCTTACTAGTCAGATTATCTACAAATAACTTTCATGTTTAGTCCACCAAATTGCGTTTCAACGTGTGTATTAAGAACACAATATTTAGTAACATCTTACAAATAATATAACGAAGTAAATTATTTGAATACACTTGTCGCAACTTTCAGACAATGCAATTTAATGTGACAAAAGTGACATCGACAAAAGTGTCATGGCTTTAAAATTTATTTCACACTACACCGCTTCCAATGAAATGAAATTCAGAAGATTCGCTTGAAATAAAATTCAGAAGAAGCGACGAAAACTCCACGACCGTTACAAAATTCACATTAATTTTAGAAATTGGTCTCGAAAGATTGGAGAACTATAGTTTAACCGGGGAGGTACCACCGCCGCCCTCATAATCCGACGTAAAGCATTACTCGTATTTCGGTGCGGTTGCCGGCTACACTTTGAAGCGAGGCGACCATCTTAGTCCTCAGGAGTAGCAACGTATCTACGTTCGAGC
>DWON01005901.1:0-14430 GCA_018251015.1 Phocides pigmalion okeechobee
CAGGACTTTAGTCGTGTTTAAGTTACACGTTGCAGAGCGTCAGACGGCCTGCACGGTTTCCTACTTTTCCTACATAAAAATATAGGGTAAGAAACAGAGCTGCGTTTATTGAAATTGATAGTGATACAGACTTCTTGTAAAGCCACCATCAAACTAGTTACACAATAAGTCTTAAAACTTAACTTACTGATTTCTACTTGAACACTCTTTTATTAACTTCGGTCGACATATTCGGCATGGTGTCAATAAATTCCTAAAAAAGCACCCCGCGCTGTTTACATTGCAACACGTTGTTTTCCTATACTTATTCTTAATTCAAATATTAAAAAAATATATCCAATACCTTTTAATTTTTTTTTTCACTAAAACGTGTTTTTTTTTAGTTTTTATCTATTATTTACTAATAAATAATCTCAGAACAAGCCGACATAATAATATGTCAAACTGTCATATCACGGGCGACAGGTAAACTTCAATATACAAATTACTGCATCATGTTTATGCGCATGCGATTAAATATATACTACTTGACATTACACGCGACGTTGCTCGTTTAATTTTATATATCCGTAAATCAGTGTCATTTGGAAATACTGTGTATATAATATAATGCTCATCATGGGGCTTCTTCGATCACCTCTCCTTCCATCTCTTCCCGTCTTCTCTACTTTCTATGTCACTCTTGTCGATTCCTCCAGTCACGGCTTACAAGTCATGTAATATCCTCGACCCAGTACATTGGATCTACCTCACCCTATGATATGGATTCCGTCCCTCGTCCAACGTCCTCGTCTTTCGATGTGTCCTGCCCATGCCCATTTTTCTATTTTCTATATATTTTAAAACGATATATACAATCTATATTTATCATATGCACAGTCAATATGTAAATTTTGAAAAACTGATTAATAAGTTCCGTCGAGGTGTTTGAAGGTAACAAACATGTAAACATATGAACATTCACATTTATGATATTAAGTATGATAATAAGATTATTTATTATTGACATGTTACCTTGCACGGCTCCACCCACTTACACCTCCGAACAGATTCTTTTATATATCCTAGATACTTTTTTAGTTAAACAGTAGCTACTAACGTAACAATATTACCGGCAGAAAATTAATTTCTAAAGATACATCTTCCAGATCTATTGAATTAATTGAAGCGTAGTCTTGGTAGGTAAATTCAAAAATAATATTTTTCGTTACGCAAAAATACTACTCGCAGGTATCTTTAATTACCTGCTTTAATTGAAACTCTTCATTACATCATTACAATTACTAAAACTTTTTTTTATTAACATGCAGACCACATTTTTTTATCTGAGAAGAGTAGCGAACGAGCATATAAACCACCCGATTTAAGTAGTCGCAGCCCATAGACATCCACGTACAACTACAAACACGGTAAACATTCTATCTGAGCTTGAACGTAGATAGGTTGCTACTCCTGAGGACTAAAATGCTCGCCTCGCTTCAATGTGTAGCCGGCAACCGCACCTCTCAAACCGAAACACAAATAATGCTTTACTGCGGATTATGAGGACAACGGTAGTACCTCCTCAGTTGATAGTTCTACCACCTCCTGTGTTGCATGATGTTAATTTCATAATGACCATAGACTATAGTTCTAACACCTGTCAAAACACGATAACGACATCTCTAAAAGTTACTATATACGTTGCTCTATGGGGCCGACAATAGCCTCTCGTATATCACAGACGGTCGTTTTGCTATTGTATCAAAGAGCATTTCGAAGAAAGCTCGACCACTGGATCGAATTAGCGAACTGACGGATGATGCATTGGAACTGAAATAGAGCTGACAAAAAACAATGTTTTTCTTTCTATTTCTTTATGCGAGTAACCGATAATCCGTTATGACTCTGAAGTGGATTGGAATGAGTTGTGTTGATTCTGAGCCAAAACATACGTATTAAAATGTTTGTAGAAAGAGTCGAGATTAGAAGTAGCAATGGGTATCTACGCCACATGTTGGAGGTACCTACGCACTGCAACATATTTTTATCAACGTTAAGTAGCAAACGGGCATGTTTCACCTGATAAAAAGTTGTCACTTCGGCCCACAGACATCAAATTCATATGAAACAATAGTGCTATACCTGAACTCATTCACAGGTACCTTGGTACTCTTGACTACTAGACCTAGCTAGCTACAGGATTTAAGTGGGTGCCTCCTTTATAACCCGCGTACATATTTACACTAAAAATAAATGTCGCAATAGAACGTCTCCAGTCGAATTTTGAGTCCTGTCTAACTCAACGCGGAATTTATACATTTTTCTATGAAACGGGTAATCATGATTTACGGTTTATTTTCCGATATTAGTCAGTTAGTGTTTAGTTAACCTATACTTAAGTCACATTATTACCAATAATATTATGGAATTGTTTCAAATATTTGGTTATAATAACAACTTTCTACCCCAATTTATTGCAACACCCTTGTAGGGTTGTGTCTGTAATTTTAATTATAAGATCATTGTAATAAATAATATAAAAATCTCGTGACGTAACAACGAATAAGCATTTGGAAGTAGCGTTATTCTTGGCATTATCAAATATCACGTAGGAATTCGAATACGTCTGCCTGCATGTTATTATTATTATGAACGAGCGACATGCGATCCACAGTGGGCGTAGATCCCTAAACCACAGGCGTTCACCATATTAATTTTATATTTATTTATAATTCATATTTTTGTGCACCAAAAAAAAAACAGAAAAGCGACTTAATACTAAAAAGCATTTTTCCTACCTCTCACCTAAAAATATGCAAAATACAAATCAAGGGACGGAAATTCAGATTTAAAACAAGAGCAAGAAATAAAATAGAGTTAATTATAAATAACTTCTAATTTTAATAAACTATTATTTAATACAATAATTTCCTTGTTGCATACATTGAACGGTAATATTAGCTTATCACTATCCCCTATGTAGGATTTTCTCACTTCCACACACACATTTTAAATGTGAAGGAAATCTTTGCAAGTAAATTGACATGATGATCTCTTATAATAAATACATCCGAGACCTCTCATAATACAGCAATATATATAACAAAAGCTATAATATTGCTATTAAAGGATTTTATTGCAAGAAAATAATCACTCTCATAATCCGCCGTAAAGCATTACTTGTGTTTCGGTTGGAGATTAGCCACACTTTGAAGCGAGGCGATCGTTTCAGTCCTCAGAAGTAACGTATCTTCGTTCGAGCTCAGATAGGATTTCACTCGTGTTTGTCGTTGTACGAGGACGTTTATGAGCTGCGAGTAATTTAGATCAGGTAGCTTGCATGCTCGTTTGCTGCTCTTCTCACATAATAAATAGTATCTTATTAATCGCATGTTATTTTAATCGACGCCTAGTGTCCGTGACTTACACCCGACGAATTCTACGAAATGACATGTAGCGTGCCAGTATGCTGAAAGTGTGGCATTGGCGCGCGCTCCGACGGGCCTGAGTAGCTGATACGACTAATAGTACCCAATTATTTACAAGTTTACGACCCATTTGGCACCCAACACTCATGTAAAAGGCATATCATACATTATGAGGGTATAAAAATATATACACATAAATTATGCATTCAATTTAATTTAATTCCCAGAATATAGATTTTTTTAAATTACTTTTCTTCTTAAATAGTCTTCTGACATCTCATATTGAAATTAAAAAATCAATCAAAGCAAAGACGCATCTTCATTATTCGATTATAGTCTAAGATGTGTAGAGACGAGAGAGTAATGAGCACTACCGTAAAATAAGTAGAGTTAGGCCATAGAATACCGCGCATCTAAATCTGAATTAATAGGCTTCACACAACATTGATAACTTTACGAAGAACACTGAAGCAGACAGGTTTTAACCTACTTTTATCAACATTTACTCAAAGTATATTCTTTACAGAACTCTTTTAAAACGTCATTAAACTACCACTAGCTCTTAAGGTGTTACGTTTGGGAGAAAAGTAGCGAAAGTAACTTTACAGCAAGTAATTATTAATTTCCAAAACACACATAAATTTGAAAGTTAAAGGTACAAAGGACTCGAACACTGGACCCCGTGAATAAATTGCACACTTGTGTCGAAACAACATAATACTAATTTTAATTAAAATTTAATAATAGCTATAAATATTTGAGCACTAATTTTCATTTATATCGCCTTCTATCATTTGGTTAACTGGTAGAGAATGTTTTTAACATTAATTCCGCCTTTTGTACCACATTTTTGTATTTGATATAATAAAGAATAAACAAATATTTTTTACAAACAGTCACACGTTTGATCGACGCCTCCGGTAACAAGAGGATTGGTTCGTACCTCGCGCAGAGAATTGCGATTGCTATTCAATGCGGGAATGCAACTATCGTTCTTAGCACATTTTAGCACGGGCACGGACTTCCTTTAAAATAGTTTGGTTAGACTTTTATTATAATTAGTATTAATATTTTCATCATCATAAAACAAATAATATTAAACTTGTAATAAATAATATATATCAGAGGGACACAATACATAAATTCTAGCAATAATAACTTAACAAGTTCTCGAGAAACCCATACGTTATAATGAACCGGTGAGGCTTAAAGAGGAACGTTCATAGTTAAGCGGAACCGAAATAAAACATACATTAACCGATCAAATTTAGACAGCAATTAATTTTAGTAGAGCTCGACTAATGGGGCTCCGTATCGGTCATTATTATAATGATTTATGAGTTTAAACCTATAATTATTTTCATTAAAATTTATCTCTACAATTGGGCAATTCATAAAATCCTTTAACGTTATAGAATACAATACCATAATAGCAAATATCAGAAGATGTTTTATAGACACATAATACAATATGTAGCAAATATTTGATGTTTATTTAGTCTATGATAAACAGGAATAAACATAAAAATAATATGGAATACTTTAAAACAAATTATAATAAAAGCCTAACATAAACAATCTGAAAGGAGTCCGTACCAATACGGTATAGCCAAGAAAGCACGTTGCATTTCCGCACTGAATAGCAATAGAACTTAGGGTAACAAAAGAATACGCAGATAATTGGAGGTGGTGGTAAAGTAACTCGTTGACTAACCTAAACAATCTATAGGAAGACCGTGTCCATGTGACATGATGCCAAGAACGTTAGTCACATTCCCGAGTTGATTAACAAAAGCAATTCTCGGCACGAGGTATAAACCAGCCCTCATGTCACCGTCGACGTCGATCAAACGTGAAACTAATTGTTTGAAAATTCTGATATATCTTATCACAATATCGAAAAACATGAATATAATTGAAATTATGATTTTAAACTAATATTATCGCAGAATTACTTTACTCACTTTACTATAATCACTTTACTATGTACTTACTTTAATCACTTTACTATGTACCGGGTCCTCAGGATTAACAATATTAGATTTTTGATTGCCGACATTTCGAAACGGTCTTAGAATTTATTTGACATTCAACTTTGAGTACTCTTAATGATTTTTTATTTTTGATTGCCGATATTTCCAAACAGACACAGATGACTGACAGATGACAGAATTTATTTAACGTTCAAAAGAGTTCTCTAGTTACCGTTGTTGTATGATAATAGAAAAAGTTGTTTACCAAATCTTCACAGTCGATTTAATTTAAGTGGTCTTAATGAATCACAAATATGGACACAATTCTTCGAATGTTGTAAATTGACTTGCTATTTTTTCTGATAGTTGCCAAAGGCGGCCTTAAACAGGTTTTGTAAAAACTTTTGACATCTCGACAAATTGTAAATTATGACCAATTCACATTGCCGTTTTTGTCGTTCATTCACGGTAAAGGACTTCATTCGATGTCATTCTTTTTGATTTAAACACATAATTTGAAAAGTCGATCATTTTGATACGATTCTTGAATCACTTTTTGCTTTACTAATTATAATTTGTATCCGTATCATAATTTGTATCACTTATTTTTATATCACTGTCTGTTCCTTTGGTCTTGTGGTTAGTGATCCTGTCTGCTAAGTCGGCAATTATGGATTCCATTCCCATCCGGGACAAAATTTTGTCTGACGAATGCGAATATTTGTTGTGTGTCTTGATACCAAAGTATCTATTTAATTCTGTATTTACAAATGTATTCTGTTTATGAGTTATCTGGTCATTATTGTACAAGTTGGTTGGTTGGAAATGGATGCCCCTTGGGTGACCACAGACGTCGACGAAGCGGCAACTTCTATTATTATGTTATTAATATAAATATAACACAGTTTATCCAAAGATATTTTAGTATTACAAAATGATCTTCAGCTTAAGAGTATTGTTTATTTTAGAGACGAGATAGAAACTAGATAATAAAATAGGTACAGAGAATACTATCAAAACACCTGTCTCTTGTATAAGCTTTCGCCCGCTGTCACAATTAATAACAATCTATTTAAATAACAAGCTCTTTGTGATTTACTTAAATATAAGAGGTCTTAGTCTAGTAGAGGAAAGAGATACAAATTATGAGATTCTTGTTTATTTTCGACACGAGCACTTAGTATGATTGATTTATTTCGAAAATAACATGCCAAAGAAAAAATTAGATAGTATTTTTGAGAATTTTTATCATAAAATTCCTACACACAGTACTCATTTATAACGGCAATAATAGCAAAAGCTGAAGATTGACCGTAACTACGAACTATGCAACTGATTCGAAATATCGGTAATCAAAAAGCATTACCCGTCATATATTAAAATATACAACCCTGAACCATTCAAGGTTTCGCCGTGACCACGAGCCATGCAACTGGTTCGAAATATCGGCAATTAAAAAGTGTGAGTACCCGTTATATAACATAATGCATAAATTCCGCGATAATATCAGTTTTAAAGTCTCAATCATTGACAAAGCTACTTAATCCAATTTAAAATTCGTTTGAAGATGAAAATATTTTTCAATATCCACGCCATATCCAAGTATACCGCTGTAAAGCTGACTCAGTCACTGACAAACCTATTTAATCCAATTTAAAATTCATTTGAAGATGGAAATATTTTTCAATATCCACGCTATATCCAAGTATACCGCTGTAAAGCTGACTCAGTCACTGACAAACCTATCTAATCCAATTTAAAATTCATTTGAAGATGGAAATATTTTTCAATGTCCACGCCATATCCAAGTATACCGCTGTAAAGCTGACTCTCAGTCACTGACAAGCCTATCTCATCCAATCTACAGTACATTTGAGTATGAAAATATTATTAAATACACATACTATATCTAAGTATACCACTGTAAAGCTGACTCAGCACTCGATCGTTAACAAACATATAAATTCTAAAATCAACAAATATATTGACAAAACACTCTTACTGTCCACTGAGCGGATACGTACCTTTACAAATACAAAATAAAGACGATATTCGTTTGGAATTCACTTTCTATGCTACGATATGATTGTTTGTACAATAATAATGTGTGTGGTGCAAGTATGAAGTGAATGTATTCAATTATTTTGAAAAATGACAGAACTTCATAACGTGAGCAATATATGTGATCCATTGTAGATGGAAGCCCTGAGCTGCAGCGCCTGCTTTCCTACCTGTAACAATTAACTTATTATGTGTGTCATGAAATGCAAGTAACTTGTCAAATTACTTAAATCTAGTTTATATTGACTTTGATTGATGAAAAATCTTTGGTGTTCCATTTTTTTTGTCATACTGAATTGTACATTATTTTATATTTTTTTGGTGTTTTGTTTCAATAATGATTAATTTATTGTTACTTATTAAGATTATAAACACATTTCGAAACGTAAATGCGAATTGTTGTAATCGTTGTAAAAAAAAAAACAAATAAAATGAAATATCATCATATATCGCTTTCGCCTGTAACTCGTAGTGACAAGCAATTGCGTTCCGTTCAGCCGTGATCTTGATCTCGATTACATTGTCAATGACGATCGCGTGCTACGAATCGATTACTCGGGACGATTCGCGATCGATTTTCGTTACATAATCGATTTCGTTACATAATCGGTGTGATGTCATACCGTTAGAAATCTTGGCAAGTTCGTGTTATTGACCGATAGATTTGCAGATAGCGGTTTTTTAAGCGTTCCTTCGCGGTCGTGGTTTCGTCTCACTATAATGAGTAGCTATTATTATTATGTTTCAATTATAGTATCCAATTGTTATATTATCTTTTTTTGTGGTAAAATATTTCTATAATGATTTTTTTGTTAAATAATTTTAGCAATGGAGCATGTGGTCCACATCTTGATAAATTTTCACTTCTTCTTATAATAGATATGTGTGATTAACGTCATTTTGAGCACTAATTTCAATTGAAGTCGATCACAGTTGTATTTCGAGATATAGAGTGTTCAATATTTTTTTAAACTTTATTATCTTTTATGGCTTGTTTGAAAACGTACAATACCTTTACGTGCTCAAACAGTTCAAAAGTTAGAATCGACCAAAAGTTTGAAAATCGCCTCTTGTAAAGTCCAGATTGTACGATAGTTATCTTCGCAAATGGGCGATTAGTTGTAGAATCCAAGAATACGTGCTGTATTTCAGAAGTAAAAATCGATCAAAAGTTTGAAAATGGTGCCATATAAATCGTGGTTTTAACATGTTACACTGTCGTCGCAAATGGACAATTATTTTATAAACATTGGATCCAAGTAAACAAGTAAAGTTATTACTATTACATTAAATGTGGAATGTGGTAGTACTTCTTGCGTTTCCTTTGAGTTCCCGGAGGAACATTTATAAGGATAGTCATTGAAATGATGTTATTTCTAGGAATTTGCTTATGTTTCTTCATTCCTTTGTTAATTTTAATTATAGATTCTATTATGTACCGTATACTCACGATTAACGATTTTTATTGCCGATATTTCCAACCAGTTGTTTAGCTCGTGATCATGGCTAAACTGAGGTTAGGCGAGACCATGAGCCAGGTAACTGATACGAAATATGCCATGCACTAAACTGACCACTTAATCGCAAGTATTGGACATCGTACCACATATTACAATCATTATTAGCAAGTAGTTAGTTAGTAATACATTCGATCAGCGTATTTTGCTCCTCGACGGGGAATCTCTAAATACATCATTACATTAAATACAATTTGACCCCATACCAGCAGCTTATTAAATGAAACATTAATTTTGTCTCATTAAATCAAATATGACTTTGACATATAATTATCATTTACTTGGGAACCGGGTTACAAAACCATGTCAGAATTAATGTCATCACCAACTTTTAAAAATCATGCAGATAGCAATCAAAGTCGAGATGAATAAACTCAATCAGTCAGCGCGTAAGTTGTCAGCATCGTGAGACATAGAGTAGAAATTTCCAGACATCTCTAAATATTATGAAACCCCTCGTCGCGTCTGTTTGTCTGTTCGCGATAAACTCAAAAAGTACTGGACGGATTTTTTCACAGTTTTCAACAACAGTTAGAGTGATTCCTGAGGACGGTTTTACTTTATAATAAGTTAAGATAAATTAAATATAGTAAATCGTCGTTCGAAATATATGTTCCTAATTGTTAATTTTTGCAACTAGAAAATGACTGGATGCATGTATGTGAAATGTGTATGTGAAAGAAAAATAATGTAAGTAAATATAAACTCTATAAACCGAGCTGGGTCGGATCGCTAGTTATTTAAAATTTCAAAACGCATAGTGAAATGACTGGGTAACAGCTAGTGCAGGAAACATTTTTTTATATTCCCTTATTATTTAAGTAGTTGTTAAAAACTACTTTGCAACAATCCGCCACCACGATGTATAATGGTATATATTTCAAAGCATGCACTATGAGGATAGGAAAAGTGATGTGATTAAAAATACATACCATTACAAATATTAGTACCCTTATAATTTTCATTCACGATATTATATTATAAGTTCTCTAACCACTATTTCCAATGCAGATCCGGTCATTACTCATTCCGTCAATCATTCCACACTAATTATCTCGTTGAGTTCGTGCATTGAAGCGTGTCGCTTACCACTTCTACGGATTTGCGTTAATTAACGCTTTACTTACATTTTTTATTAGAGAAGAGTAGCAAACGAACATGCAAAACACCTGATGTTAAGTAGTCGCGGTATGGGCCAGTACGGACATTACTCCATGAGCGCTTAAAGCTAAATTCACGACTGTTATATTGTCGACCTTAACCTTTCAATAAAACTATTTCCAAGCACTTGCTTATCGCCCGCCTGTCGAATCTGTCTAGCAGACATCTAACATTAGAATTAGGTTTCTGTTCTGAATCTAGATTGTGTGCTCGTCTTTGTGTGTGTCTTGGTACCCACGACACAGGAAAAGGTATATAAGCATTTTTATACCGTTATAATAACTCTAATCAATGTTTCTAACGTATTTCCGTAAAAACAGAAACATTTAACAAATAGGTTTCTACTAATATTTCAACAAACTGTCAAATTATGTTAATCTTCTATTATGATTCGGTAAATATACTCAAACATGTTAAAACATTTATATGCAAATGTGGGCAATAAAATTATTTTATTGACGTAATCTTTAAATATAAATTTAATTTTGTTTAGGTGCTAGTAGATGGAATTCACTCTTACCTTAGTTCTCTTGTGTGGGCTACACGGAAGAACTATGATCCGTTGCAAATGAATGCATTGCTGATAGGTTGACATTTGTCATTGAACTTATATCAAATTAAAAAGTAACCTCATCTTACGTAATTATAAAATACATTAAATTAATAAAAATTACACACATTACAACGCTTTTCATACATATTAATGTCAAACATACTGAGTATTGTCAACAGCCACAATTTTAAAATTTTAGATTATCTGAACGAATTTCCAATTATGAATTTTATGTTTTTAAATTTCCATTTTTTATACTCGGTATAGTAAAATAAGAAACGTTAATTTTAATTTTTAAATGTAAGCAAAACTTTTGTATGTTTAAAAACGAAACTTAATTTCTTTAAAATTTTAAACTTAAATTGTTAAGTTTAAAACTTAAAAAAGAAAGAAGAATTAATTTTAGTCGAATTTCTACTACAGGGCGACAACTAGTACATAGAAATAGTTCGTCTCCGAACTATAGATTTAAAAATATATCATGTCTCCACACCCTGGATCTCTCACACAGGTGAAAGAGCCGTTGACATTCTTGACAGGACCTGCTACTCGTCACTCGACAACAAAACATGGTACTAATTAGCTGAGTTAATTACAAATGAGATTGGAACGGATAATGAAAGCGACCACCCAGTGTTAAAAGCATCTCACAAAAACATTTTGTTTATAGAAAATAAGCTGGCGATTAAGAATATAGGTCTAGTTATGGAGAAGTTGAGTTTCCAATATACATAGGTAATAGAAGAGAAGGCGGGCATAGTACATACATTAAAATATATATATAGATCGTTGCAAAGTAGTTTTAATATAACTTTTAAGTTAATTTCCGTTTTTATAAATATACATTTTACAGAATATAAATATAACACAAATATATATTATGTATAAAAAAGAGGGCCTTGACAGACAGATATGAGAACATAGCAGAGTGTCATCCCTTTTGCCGTCCAACTCGGCTTTGTTTATAAGGCGCGCTCATAGATATTTCATATAAATTTTGCAATGTGTAATAATTATGCATGCAATTTAAGCTCTACAACCAGAGCTATAGATTTTAAATTAATATTATCTCGAAATTTCCACTTTTTACTATTTACCGAGTACTCGCGATTACTATTTTTTTTTATTTTGTTTACCTATATTTCGAACCAATTAAATGAGTCGTAGGCGCGACTGCTTCGTCGTGCAACTTTGTTTTATGTGAGAAGAGTAGCAAACGAGCATGCAAACCACCTGATGTTAAGTAGTCACAGTCCACAGACATCCACAATACCACAAACACGACAGAAATCCTATCTGAGCTTGAACGTAGATTCTTTGTTGCTCCTGAGGACTAAGACGGTCGCGCGGTATAGTTCTCCCACCTTTATAAACAAATAAACTATAAATAAGCATAGATTAACACGACCGGCTTACCAAATTAACATTAACCTTGCATAACAAAGTTTTCTACAAATGCAAAACACATTGAAAAACGAACAATCTTCGTTGCGAAAAGGGCAGGCCCATTAGCACTTGACACTGGCGTGTTGACATAACAAGCAAATGTCAACGCGGGCCAAATGTCAGCACGCATGGCTTAACTGCAGCTAAATTAAGTTAGCCGCAGTTAAGCCCTTACAAGGTTTAATAAAACTGTACTGGACCATGCACGTTAACAGTTCCTTATGGATGTCAGTTTCATTTTTTAATTGATATTGTTACATATTGGTTGCCTAACAACAGTACTTATTGATTGTCACATAATAACAATTAATTCAATTACTTAAATTTGTTTTCTCATTTTAATATACATATTATATAGAAAACATATAATTTTATTATTCAGGTGAGGTTTCGTCGAGTGTGATTGACGAAATTATTAATATAGATACATACATATTATGTACTATTTATTATCATATATACAATGATGAAAATCTTAAAACTAATTAAAATAAAAACCTAACCTAAACAATCTAAAGGGAGTCCGTGCCCATGCGGCATGGGTCCAAAAACACTAGCTGCATACTCGCGCTGGATAGCAATCGCAATTCTCTGCGCGAGATATGAGCATATTTACTTACACATTATAGATGTCATATTTGTAATATGTTTATAGCAACATTAATAATGGAAGTTTTCACTTCTCCTGACACACAAAATCAACGGAGTGCAATCCGTTGATTTTGTTTATGTAAAAAGGCTATCTGATGTCAAATAGTCGTTGCAACCTGGGCATATAATCTTCAACCAGGACTGTGTGAGATCACGTTGCAGCTCATAGACATACAACTTCAAATAGGATTGAAGTCTTATGTGAGATAGTACGCAAAAGGGTTGCTTCTCCTGAGAAATAAGATACCTATCGTGCAAACAAATGATTTAATTTGATTTGATTTAACCTCACTTCTAAATGTAACCTCACGTCTCCAATAAAAAGCAGGTGTCGCTTCATGGCGGATTATGAAGGCAGCGATGGTACCAGTCCGGTTGAACTATCATTCCACTGTCTGGCAGTCGTTCGACTTATTAAGTCCGGAGAAGGACACATAAGTTAAGTCGATTGGTAATTTGGAAAAAATCAAAATTCCTTAAAAACTTTATAGTAGAAAATCCGGAAATCCCCAAAGTTTCAAGAAACCTTACAGGCTGTGGTTACTTTCAAATATGGTTGGGTAAATTCAAATAAACAATGGAATTCATTTAATATTTTATTTACAGCAGTCATCATAGTTCAACTGAGAATATGAATTTGGAACTTTCGACCTGGGTTTGAGTCTAAGACACATCTGAATTGAAGTCACGTCAGAAATCAATTGCCTACGAATCAAACCAATAAAGAAAGTCAATCCTTCACAAGTATCGCTGACTCTATCAAGCCTAATTAGAAACGTCACTGCTCAATATCTTAGAGTCAATGAATTCGACAATGTTTTTGATATGAAATATTTATTGGCGAATCTCAGTTAGTTGACCCTCATTTCACATAACATATACTTTAGACGCAAAGAGCGTCAGGATTAAATAAATAAATTACGTCACACAGCTTTTGAGCATCATCAAAATATCAGATTCAAAATTATTTTGATTTCTGTTTTAAAACATTTAAAATAAAATCAATTTTAGAAACTTGATATACCACAAGAAATCATCAAACAATAAACGAATAATTATATTAAGTGTAGATATAAAAAATATTTTTGTGTTTTGCTTACAATTAATGTTTCGCATTTGAATACTTTAGATATGACATACGATACGATGTGACATACGAAGCTTATAGTCATAAGCTTTGGAAGCTCCCACCTCTTTTTACACAATGTCACACTTGGTTGACCCCCTCCCCAACCTTAATGTATAACGTAGTTTATGGATGGTCCTTAATGACGTCACGTTACGTGGAACTAGGAATACGACGGCAGAGTACAATCTCAAGTTACGTGTTGTTAGAACTCTCAATGAACGCCCAGTGAACGCAATGTCAAAGGCCGATGGTTCAAGTTAAAGGCTATTAAAGAAGAAATAAAGTACCCTTGTACTTTATTTACCTTACCACCATCGTTTAAAAACATAATGTTTTTTTTAATTATGGAAAAGTAAGAAACGGGCATGCAGGCCACCCGATGCTACGAGTAAGTAGTCACTGCAGCCCATGGACAACCACGTCCAATCTCAAATTACAACAGAAGTTCTATGTAAGGATGGACGCGAATGCGTTCCTACTCTTGAGGACTAAGATGGTCGCCTCCAATAATGTGTATCCGGCAACCACA
>DWON01005902.1:0-14427 GCA_018251015.1 Phocides pigmalion okeechobee
AAATGGACATAAGCGGCGGTTACTACTTACCATAAACTAAATTGCATGCTACTTCATTTTCAAGACTAAACAGATTTTTGTTTACAAGTCACAAATTATAACAAGCGTTCGGATAGGTTATCTTGTTTATTATTATTTTTAATTTACCTTACTGATTTGAGTACCCTTAGAGAATTTATTCCTGGACTGTTTATGTCATTGTTTTTGTTTGTCTCTGGCACCCACGACACATGAAACCCTAGCGTGGGATGAAAAAAATATTTATTGTCATTCTATCCAAAAACTTATTTCATGTCAGATAATATTTATAAACATTATTTATTTTTCTTTTTGTTGGTTAGCTGTATGTTTTCTTTTGCACCAGTTGCTTTAGAACTCTGAAAACAAGTTAATTTGTTGGTGTTGATGATCCATTAAAACTTTTCAGTCGTAACGCCTATGGACATAAAACCCAATTATTTGCACACTGTTCACGCATTTAACACGAAGAGGACGGCAACACCCTTTTGCGTGTCCCAAGTTATTAACTCACAATATGTGTCATGCTCTGACCAACTTAATAAGAACTTGCAAAACATGCTCCATTTCCCTCGGTGCGTCTACTTTTAGAATAGAACGGGGAGTACTGCAGTTCAAACAAAAATGGTTATTTAATTATTCTGATGAATCTCGTAGCACCCGCTGTTTTATGTAAATGCTTCTTTGCGTGTTGTATCATATCGACACAGTCCGAGAAACAAAGCGATAATCACATTTTCAGTTTGTACGGTTTGTTTAGATACCTTTTTAACTCCACCGCATATTTTTATATATTACTTAGCAAAAATATTTAACCATTCCAAAAGTACTAGTGTCCAAATATGATGTGGACACTATTACTTTGAATTTAAATACATAGGCTCATATTATGCACTAATGTATTTACTTTTCGATAGTAGACTCGCTTTTGAGTGTATGTATATACCTTCCAAAGAAACTTAAGAATTGCTTTTCGGTGCGGATTAATAAATATCATACAGGTCTGAGACTAGCTACTAACCGCCATTACGTTCAGGTGACTAATTCATAAGTTTTATTAGATTTTGTAAAAGTAAAAAGCTTCCATATCTTCAAAAATCATCCTTTTATTCATAAAAAAATAATAAGTAGAACGTTACCGAAGTGAATTGATATGTAATTTACAGTAACATTGATCTACACGATATTCAACTTACAGCCATCGGAAATCAATGTATAAAATTTCCTAGGATTGCTAACTCGCGACCAAGTCACATAAAACGTACCTGGTGAAAAACACCTAACACTAAGGTTAATCCTGCTACATTTAAATAAACATAACTTTTTAAATTATAGACTGATTGAAATAAACGTGAAATATTAAGTAAAGCTTATTGCAATACATTAGTGAAAACGTCATCGAAATTGGTCAAATCGTCTTTTCAAATTATCGCATACAAATGAAAAATCAAGGAAATATTTTTTTCAGTTGGTACAACCGTCAATAAAGGTCCCATGTAATAATATTATCTATATTCATATCTTCTCAGACATTTAGGCTTCCAGGTTAAGATATTCACTATTAAAGCAGATCATATAAGATACATACGGACTTTCAATCGAAAAGCCAACTTCAATCACTTCGTAGGAGAGGCCGAAGTCTTCTCCTTAGACTGTTAGTGTCGTGTCGTTAATGTTCCAAATGCTAGTTATTGTACGCGATAGGTACTACCCACGAGTAGGTGCTCGTGGAAGCCAGCTAAGCAACGTGAAGATTTATCGTTCCACCTTTAAGTTGAAGGTCATGAAATTTATAAAGGAAATTGTTAAATGTGTTACAGTGCAACCCTAATATAACGAACCTCAATATGACGACTTCCTAGATTTAACAAATGTTTCGTAATCCCCTTGAATTGTTCATAAGAATTAATGTAAAATATACCTTTACATTACGATTTTTTTACGAACAACCTCTTTATAATGAATTTTAAATTATGAAAAAAACCTTTAATTAACGAATTTTGTCAACTCAAAACCTCTATATAACCCTTAATCCCGTAGTATATGATTCAGTCGCGATAGGTTTTGCGAATAAAACAATTTTTTTACCTCTTTATAACAATATACCTCAATATAACAAATTTCAGTTTAGAGAATTACTTGATATCACGAATATTTACTTATCCCCTTGCAATTTGTTATATCGAGCTTGCACTGTATATACATATTTTCTTTGTTATGTAACATTTTATATAACCACTTAAACAGAGGTAGAAGAAAACCTTTCAAATTGGAGTTTTCTGATAAATTTATATAATAGAAGCTTTTACTAACTTGTAGTCCACGTATTTAGAGTGGTCAAGAGGCTAAACTAGATCGTAAACGGCCGACAAAGTTGAGTTAGGTTGGGCGTGGCTGAGAGTAGGGTGGGTGACCGCTTGTGACAAACTTTATGCATGTTCCCATGTTTCGAAGTGTACGTTAAGCGGTCGGTTCAGTTGTTATGGGTCGATGACGTTAAATGTTGTCGTATCGGCCGTTTAAACACATTCGACTGGCGTATAGGCCCCTAATTCATATCGGAAAATCGGCAATATGCATTGGAGCAGGGAAGTACAATATTTTTCAGGGCTTTTTCATCCACGAAAAAGATTCCTGCGTTATTTGTATCTAAACATACTTGTTCACATGTGATAGATTGAGGCGTAGTCAGTCTGCACGGGAATTTCTTTAAAGTTTTTATTTACTTTATCCATGTGAGAAGAAAGCAAACGAGCATGCAGCATGGCCACTTGATCCTAAGTTGTTGCCGGTCATGGAAAACCACTAAAATTCTATCTGACTTCGTACATAGATGCGTTGGTACACCTGAGAAATGAGATGGTCACCTCGCTTGTTAATGTAACCGGCCACCGTTCTTCAACCGAAAGACAAGAAATGCTTTACGGAGGATTATATCTATCTGGTCCAATGATACTTCTAGCACTTGTCGCAGAAGAGTTGCTTCACGGCGGATTATGAGTGCAGCGGGGGTACCTCCCTGTCGAACCAAGGAATATAATTGTGTTGTTGACGGTAAAAAACTATTTGATAAATACGTTGTATAAACATATTTGTCTCAAATATACATTTTCAACTTCAATAACAAGAAGTTCAGATCTAATCCAAAAATGCATCTCGAGTCTTGTTACTAGAAAAGTCATCGAGTTGAAAGAGCAAATCCTTCGTGAAAGGATCACAAAGTACGTTTTTACCTTGATCATCTCGTACAAATCGCCAGAGCTCCATCTCTTAGGGTCTTTTGTCAGCAATCCCGCGCACTTGTGTACGCGTTCTTTGTAAAATTTCCCTCATAGATAAAACTTATTATGTTACAAAATACGAGACATAATCTGCTTGTGGACATAATATTGCGGTCGGAGAAAATATTCACAATTATATTGATACAACTAAAATTTGAAACGATAATACAAATTGAAATGTATCCATCGGTTTTTTATATATCGAGGACCTATTCAAAATTATGCGAGATGACTACACAATAAATAAACTGTTGACAGAAACTGCTGTATCGGGATTTTTTATTGACATGTATTATGATTTTCAAAGATGTGATGTAATGTTGTCATTATAACAATTGAAAACTGTGGTGGATCGCTAGTTTGAATATAATGTACATACACTTAATGAATGTAAAAGATAAAATGTATAGTGAATTCATAGGTGGCAGTGGTATTATAAGCATTTTATATCCCTTTGGTTTCGCTTATGTTATATCAATGCATTCACCTCGAAATATCAAGTGTCATACTTATAAATCCGGAAAAGAATAATACTTCTGTGTTTTCCGTCTGACGTAAGAGCGTATGAGGTCAGAGGAGACATGGGTGGGAGCTCGAGCTATTTTCTACGAGAGGTCTACGTTCCCACGCTGTCATATGTACTGGAAGCCTCCCCCAAGATGAGTCACATTCATCCGTGAAGGGCATATCTGAATGATGCCTGGGGTATCCTACAAGCACAGAAGTTAACTTAGGTTTTTAGGCATATAGACTTTTAAAGGTGGAAATCTTAATCATAAATCGGTGTGGCTCTAACGATACTGGACACACGTAACAGTTTTCCCTGCCAGAGACAAAAAAGAAGCACGTCATTCTAATGAATTTGTTCATTCCATGATATTTTATAACTTTTGACAGAATATGACTTGTGAGCCTTTTGGCGATGTCATTAATAGATTCTCATATTTGTGTCATAGCTCATGGTCACGGCTAAAGCATGATCATGAGTTTAGCCGTGACCATAGGCTATGTAACTGGATCGAAATATCGGCAATCAAAAATAGTTATAAAGTAAAAATAAATAGTAATTATTTATGTATACATAATTTTACATCCATAATGAAAGTAGTAATTAAGTAATGATAAACAATGAAGTTCAAAATCGGTAAAAGATATATTACCGTGACTATGTATTACTGCGATTTGGGGATAAACACTTGATCTATAATTTTAAATTATTCTTAGTCTCGTTTACAAATTAAAGTTGTAAGACTAAAATGTACAACAAGATTTATTTGTATACCATACCTACTGTCACAATTTCCTTGAAAAATGCTTAGTAAAGTAGTTCAATTGGAAAAATGCCAGAACTCCCAGCTCTAAGATGTTGTCAGATTCTTTACCAATTCTAAAGGAACATTTACTGTTTACTTGCATTGTCTTTTACTAGTTAACATCAGCTATTCTCTGAAAAACGTTTTGATTGAGATCGTTGTGAGCTAGTAAACTATTAGCGCAACTGAAGTGCTTTCCAGCTTTATTGTGGAGGAAAATAAATCTTCATGGAAGAATATTTGCTTCGATAGCAAACTTGTTTTATAAATTGATTGTCGAACACAGAAAATGGACATTGTTTTTGTATTATAATTCGAAGAGATATAGATACTCAAGATTGCTTTATAGCGGATTATGAGGACGAATTCAAATATTTCGTCTTCATAGTAAGAAACACAATAGCTTCTCGCCATCTGTACGCTAAAATCTTTCAAAATATGCAACGGATTTTATTGAGTTTTTGTCAAAAGACAGAATGATTAAGAGGAAGATGTATATACGTATATAACACATGCATATTATAGGAGAGAAAAGCCGAGAATTTCAAAGATTTGTAAGTTGATATCGTAAATACAACTGAGCGAAGCGATCCACCCATCGCTAGTTTCAATAACCTTATGTTTTAAATGCATTTAAAGGATGTCAAAATAGAAAATCATGGACGACAGTGGAAATTCTCTGGTCAAGCTTTTGTACCATCTGTATATAACATTTCTTATTAATTATAAAATCTTAGGGTTAAAGGTAAAGTTATGTTGGAGATAACCAAAAGTTATCGGGTTAATCCTAAAGTACATCTTAGATTCACGCTACTGAATCTCAAGTTAGTTCTAACTTTACAGTTAGTGGTTAAAGGTACGTCGAGTCTTTGCTGTAAGACTTAGTTGTATATGTGTAACTTGACTCTACGAATCGTAAACTTAGTGTTCTATCTTCATTACAAGGCTTTCACTTCTATGTTCAGTATGTTAAAAGCCAATTTGTACTTATATTAATTAAGAGGGATGCATCTATAGAATTTACAGAATTATAGTTACACACGTAAAATGATAAGACTATGTGTGGTACCTTCGCAATCAAACTATAGTTTTACATTGCAGACATTAATATACAATAGGAATAAATAATAATCCTTAATCTTCCTATTATTCTTACTTCTTACGTTATATAAAAATCAATCGGAATACGTTTGTTAATTATTTAATATTTATTTAACACGAACATACTAATTTAATCTATTTTTTGTGCAAAGACACTCTGTACCTCTAATCTCATTATAATTTCATCGACATAAATCCTGCATCACGCTAAGCATAATCCCGTTATATTATCTTGGAATTGAGCAATGAGCAAAATAATTACAGTTGCGATAATTAGGTTAACCAATATTTTTCAAATTACTACTAATTGTAGTATACATCAGGCATCTAAGCTTATATTTCGCGGACACAACTGTTATCACTGCTATTAGAAGCTGATTATATAGACACTTCCTTTCTTTAGCTTTCTACTCGCTTGTTTCATAAAAGACAAAACAAGCTTTGTATCGAATAATAGCGACAATTCAAAACACAGTACGGGTTTGAACTAGGGACATTTTGTATTCGACAATCGGTTTGTTAATCGCTTTGCTGCCTCGTCGCTTTCCGCTTCTGATTCGTGTACGGACTGCAAAAAAGAAAAACCGAATAATAGTGTTTGCAGACCTGCAACATCCGACTGGTAGTCAGAAGAGTATTTTTTTTATATGTGAGAAGGGTAGCAAACGAGCATGCAAACCACCTGAAGTTAAGTAGTCACAGGCAATTGACATGCACGTACAACCACAAACACGACCGAAATCTTGTCTGAGTTCGAACCTCCTCTCCAACCGATACACAAGTAATGTAGTATTCTCAAAATATGTGAAGAATTCGCGACGTATCGTAATACAGTGGTGTCATCATCATCAATCTTGGAATGTAATAATAATAGTTATAATTTGTACTGTATGCTCGATACTGCTTGGTAAGGGTCTTCACAACGCTGGCTACGTGCGTTTTGGTAGGCTTCACACGTCTTTGCGTATTTTATACAGAATTCTCAGTCTTGCAGGTTTCCTCGTGATTGTTCTTTTTACTGTTAACACTTTGATTCATGTATTAGATTGGGTCAGCGTTGCGGGAGGCGCACTAAACTGGAGCTTATTACTCTAGACTGAAGATGTGGTGACGATTCATTGAAGTATTGATTTTTGGATCAGTGTATCATCTACGAATACACAGACGTAATGTCCGTGTATTGGTAGATTTCCTTCGTTTTATTTTATTCGTAGATTCGTAGATTCGTTCTTGGTTTTCTTGCGTCAACGTAAATACAACACTTTTGTTCGCCTGTAATCCATACAGATTTGTACGTACAACACAGATGTGTACAAGCTGCGAGCGCGTTGCGCCAAGTAATACACATTAGTGTTGAACGCAGCAGGGAAAGTGTTAAAGCAAGTTGTAATAAATTTCTAACACTCATATAACATCGAAATGTTAGGTAGAGATAGGTGTTCGATTCCCAGAACATCCATATTAGAGGTTTTGTTCCTATAACTATGCTTCTTATAAGACTACCACTATTTAATTTTTACTCTTCGTCTCACCATAAACATAGCTTTGTGATATTGTAAACAATACAACAAATATCATAATCAAATCGCCTTTTTTATCTATTTCAATATCTACGCTCTTACAATAATGAAAATAAATCCGCATTGGATTTCAAATTAAAGTAAGTAAGAGATATAACTCGCAAATATTTCGAATACAATTCATGACCTTTTCCTCGAATAAATAGACTGCTTTCAATTATTTCTATTTTATTTAACGTCTGTTACTGTTCGTTGATGTTATTGTTTGAGTACCGTAATAGAAAGTAGAGAAGCACATGTTTATTTTTTATTATTACGAGCATATTGCGATTCTTTAGATATATTCTGAACAGTATGAGATATGTATACTGTGTAAATATACTTACAATTTGCATGGTAATAAAACTAATATGATTCCATGTGAAAAGAATAACCCCCACTTTCATTGTTTGCGTAAAATATTTTTTGCTTTTTGGTGAAAACGTGCTGTAGCCGGTTCTCTTACATACGAGGTAACCGTTTTAGTCCTCAGGTATAGCAACGCATTTATGATAAAGAAGTTAATAAGCAATAGTGACTATTTACTATAAGACTCTTACATAGTAGTTGATTCTTTGCAATCGGATAACAATCCTCTGCTCGCTGTTCCTGTAAAATGTGGGAAAGTTAAAAAACCCGATGAAGGCTGGTTATAAGGCGAAGTGAAAGACAGGATCCAATGCTGATAAAGTAACAAAATAATATGGCAATGATTTTTTTTATATGAGAAGAGTAGCAAACGAGCATACACACCACCTGTTGTTGAGTAGTCACAGCCTATACACATCCCCGTACACGATTGAAACACGATTGAAATCCTATCTGAGAAAAAGTAGATCAAAATTAGATACGTTGCTACTTCTGAGGACTGAGATGGTCGCCTCGCTTCAAACTGAAAAAGATAACCGCTACTCTCCAACCGAAACAAAAGTAATGTCTTATGGCGGATTATGTGTGCGGCAGTGGTACCTCTCCAGTCGAACTATAGTTCTCCCGGCTGTAAATATAATATATATCGTTTTATCTTTGTACATATTTAAACCAATCACAGTAATTTTACTTGCAGCTTATTACAGCAACTCAGGGCTCAGCTGTACTCAATGACCTCACCCGGGCCCGGTACCTATTTTCAACTATTTTTATTTAGTTCTACTTAGCTTCAAAACTTCGAACTGAAAATAAACTATAAATAGAAAGTTTTGTGTGAAGCAATTTCATAACTTACCTCTCAGTTCTGGTAACTTTATCCTCATTTATATTCCAGACATCATTAGGGCGGCTTTTAAAATGAAAGTGTGAACTTTTGACAGCCTTAATATTTTTAAACTTCGTTTTATTCATCAATTGATTACGTTTATAATAGCCATTAGTGACCATATATACAAAATAATAGCCTATGATTAAAATATACAAATATTATTTCGATTAAAAGATTACAGGAAATAAGTGAAATACGATCGTTTTAAATTTATCGAACTTTCTTTAAGAAATTGGAGTAGAAAACGAACATACAGTTCGCCTGAAGGTACGTGGTCATTGCAGCCCATGGACATTTCTAACCAATTTTATATAGAACAAGAGTCTCGCCTACAGTTCAACTCAGGAGTCGTTGCTCCTGGGGACTAAGATTTCATACGTAAGTGAGTTAATACGTCCTTCCAAGAAATTGCTAAAGCTACTTCACAGTAGATATTTTAAATAGTAGTTACAATAGGTAGTTTGGCCGCTTACAATTACTAGGAAGATACCATTGTACCTCCTCGGTCTAACTTTATTATTATAGAATACCAAATATGCTGAGGTTATTAACAAGATTTAACTGTTAATAGATTTTATAACTGGTATTGATGAGCAGAAAAAATAATGTCACAATGAATAAGTATAAAGGCGGACAGTGGAATACTATGGGATTATAAAGGTTTTTAAAATAGCAAATTGTAAAGTTTTAGAACGACGATTCAACAGAAAAGGTACTGCCGCCGTTCTGATAATCCGCCATAAAGAAGTTCTTGTGTTTCCGGAGGGGAACGCGGTTTCCAGGTACATTCACAAGCGAGGTGACCATTTTAGCCTTCTAGAGTAGCAATGCATGTATGTGTGTTTAAAGGTGGTAGAGCCCTTAGAGCTCGCCCGGGTGGCACCACCGCCACCCTCATAACCCGCCCTAAAGCAACATGTTCTTCATGTCTTATATTTCGGTTGGAGAGGTGTGGTTGCCGGATACACATTATTGGAGGCGGTCGCATCCAATAATCTGTATCCTGTGTATGTTAGTCCTCACATCATCTGCGTTCATCCTTTAATGGAACTTCCATTCTGTTCGAGATTGGACGAGGTTATCCATAGGCTGCAGTGACCACTTAACATCAGGTGCGTGCCCTTTTCTTACTCTTTCGTAATAAAATAAAAAAAATGCACGATGACGGGCAAGACTTTAGCCAAACCTTATTTCCTATAAATTTCAACAACAATGAATCAAATACTGCTACATCATTGTCGTTATTTATTTGCGACTCAGTGTATTTATTATCTACCATCAATACGCCTTTACATTAACAACGGGGTTTGCTTATCGTGACTGAATACCTCTGAAATAACGTTTTCTGCCCTGACAATGGAACATTTCATAAATAACAGACCTGCGTAATCAGAGATCGACTTTGCGATTCCGTTTTCCAGACCTTAAAAGAAAATAACCTTGTAATAAATCATTTTTATTTCAACCAAATGATGCCAGCACAACTCAGACTACAATACATATGAACAACAAAGGAAATACGCCCCACGTTATGTATAATAGAAAGTTGGGGGAAAGAGAAAATTGAATTTGTTTAATGATTATGTTTTAGCGTATTTAAAATCCTTGTCATTGCGTGACATGCTTTTCGTTGACGGAAATGCTCTCAGAAATGTTGTTTGAAATTCTGCTAAATGTGACGAGGTCGTTACCTAAGTACTTCAAAGTGTACAAAGTGAACGTAGAGAATATGTTTAGGGAAGTTTAAGAGGGGAATTTCTTAAGAACACGCGTGGTTTACAAACTTAACCTAACTTAAGTCGACTATTTAATATGAGATTAGTGTAGTGTGTAAATAACTTATTTGTAAAATCAAATAATTACATAGTTGTAGCACTGATTATATTCAGACTGACTGAGGATTGGGTATACAATATACATTAAGTGTTACGCAAATACAACGAAACCAAGCCCTTGTATATTCCACTGCCGGGCACTGGTCTTTGTAATATGGTAGAACAATATTTCGATATTACCGCCGCTCTGATAATTCACCGTAAAATAGTTCTTGTGTTTCGGTTGCAAGCTACACTTACAAGCGAAGTGTTCGTCCCAGCCCTCGGGAATAGTAACGGATCTATGTACAACGTCAGGAAGGATTTTAGTTGTGATTGAGATTAGGCGGGGTGCAAACACCATTTAACATCATATTTTTTATGTGAGAAGATTAGCAAACGAGTATGTACGTATCCACAACTGAAGTGCTGCGGTTGCTCACTATACTTAAAAACAAAGGCGACTATCTTAGAACTCAAGTGCACATATGACCTCTAACAATCATTTCTCTTTATGGCTGTATGTGGTCGTCCATGAGCTGCAATGAATACATAACATAAGGTGGCCCGCATGTTCATTTGCTACTCTTCTAATGTAAAAAAGACACACAGAAGTAAAAAAAAACAATGATATCCTAACTTTCACAACTTAAGATAATTAGTAATGCCGAATTCATTGCAATTCATGTTTAAGTAATGATTGTGATATCAAAAACAATAAACACTCAATTAATAGCTTCAAATTTAATAAAATAATAAAAGTTTAAACATTCTGAACACAAATACAATGATAACAACTCCATTACCTCTATACGTACAAGATAAAAATTTTGGTGTAATCTGTATTAATAATACAAAAGAAAATTAAAACATTTAAGTATTTATTATTTACATCATTTAGACTATTATCTAAGAAGGCGTTCCTAAACACTGGTAGGTATTTACATCTCACAAGGATATAAAAAGCTTATCAACAAACATGAGAACACAAACAAGTTTCAATTCGCAGAAAACATATTCAACTATCACAATTTACATTACGAAAACAATACATTGAATAGATATGTATGGGTTTGCTTATAAAAAACTGTTGAAAAATTCAAAATGAGCACTAGCTTTTCATCAGCAATTATCTTATCTAATAAATTACAAGATATGAAACATATTTCCGTGTCTATGAAAGGTACTAACAATCGTCCTGGGTCAAGTCGTAGCGTAGGACTAGATATAATTTATCACGTTTCTGATTGCATTAAGGAACTGAGAAGTTGGGTGAGTGAAAGTGTTAACAGTGTTCTACTTAATGTAGACGCCTCGCCTGAACTCCTCACTGAAACAAACAAGCTTTGTTATTATTCGAGTTAATGGAGACTTCTTGGAAACTTAGCGATGATTATTATTAACATCTTCAAGGACCCAATACGGGGATTATGCAAAACCAAGAGCTTTTATATTATTTAATATTTTACGACAAATACAAGAACAGACTACAGAAATGTCTTTTAATTACTATTCGCTACTTCGTATTATTAAATGGCATGATAAATAATTTCAAATTAAATAAACAATAACATGTTAGTAACCTATTAGAAAACTCAGGGGCTACCTATTTTTTTATTCAATGGAAATCGCAAACGGCCATGCAGTCCAAGTGAAGTCGACTAAAGATCGTTGTTATCCATGAGGACTTATATGGTAGTCTTATGCATAAGACAACCAACATCTAGAACGCAACAATTGCGTCATGCTACAAATGGTTAGTATGTCTTTTTTATTATGAAAGAGTAAGAATCGGGCATGCAGCCCACCTGATGTTAAGCGGTCACTGCAGCCCATGGACAGCCACGTCCAATCTCAAACAGAACAGAAGTTCTATTTACGGATTTACGGATGAGTTCTTACTCTTGAGGACTAAGATGGTCGCCTCCAATAATGTGTATCCGGCAACCACTCCTCCCCAACTGAAACGTAATACATGATTAACATGTTGCTTTACGACGGGTTATGAGGGTGACGGTGGTGCCACCCCGGGCGAGCTCTAACGGCTCTACCACCTTTAAATGTCTAATATGTCACTCCCTTCGAACCCCATCACAGATTGTATCATATGACTCTTATTAAAAAAACATAAACAGTTTAATAATTATTGATCATTTAAAATGCTATTGAAATACAAATATCGTGAAATGTTTCTCCTAGACGAGTGAAATTGTTTTTAATGTGTAATCTCTATAAAAAACAAGTAAAATTGCCCTATCATTTTATTAACAATCGATTCGAATAATTGGCATATTGGGATTTGAACTGGAAATAATATATTGGGCATGTGTTTATGAACACGCTTCATCAATCTCATGATGTAATTAACGAATAACTCGCAATTATGTGCTACTGTATAATTGTATTCCAGTTGTACGGTGAAATAATATTTTTTTTAGTTCGAGATGTTGTCAGTATACGAGCCAAGTATTGGTCAAAATGACATTCAGGCGTCATTGGACAACAAGGATGTAACATATTTTTTTATGTAGGAAGAGTCGCAAACGAGCATGCAAACCACCTGATGTTAAGTAGTCGCAGCCCATAGACATCCACGTTCAACCACAAATACGACCGAAATTCTACCTGAGCTCGAATACAGATACGTTGCTACTCCTGAGGACTAAGATGGTCGCCTCGCTTCAAAGTGTAGCCGACTTCTCCAATCCAAACAGAAATAATGTTTTACGGTGGATTATAAGGGCGGCGGTGGTACCTCCTCGGTCGAACCATAGTTCTCCGAACTTTAAGATCAAGGCATCAAATGCGACTTGAAACCTGTTTGGTTGGAAGTGGTTTCACTGACCAGTTAATGTCAGATGAATTGTACGTGCTTTTGCTACTATTTTAATATAAGATAATGAAATAGGTACAGTACATACTATGAAATTACCACAGAGAACAAAAACATCTGCGCACCCACCGAACATCATTACCATAGATAGTGAAGATGTTATAAATATATATTTTTTTCACTTTATATACAAAATACACCGTCTTTTGTTTGAAGTCGGTAAATACTTCTGTAAAATGCCTATATGTATTCTCAATTACACTATATAAAAAGCAACTTGTAAAATTTGAAGATTATAGGTTCAGCGGTTTCGCTTGTGCGTTGTTCTCTGGGTCTAGTAGTTACCTTAGTATTTGATATGCCTTTGTAAACAAAACAACGCACATTCATATGATATATTAAAAATTTTAAGTTGCCGAAAATCGGTGTTATCATTGCTTGGGTAAGCTTTTTCTAGACAGCCTTAGAGTTGAAAATTTGATAAATAAAATGAAGACGGAGAAAACACAACAAGAGTATACATAGTAAGTAACATAATCTTTTTATATATAAAAATGAATGTGTATCTGTATGTCCTTTATAGAATCGTAAACTATGCATTTGATCATAAGATGATCTTTAGCAAAGTTGTGCATGAGCCCATAAAGGTTTCCGAGTTGGTACGACCAATTTTCGACAGATGACGCCACTGTCATGACTCAAAATGAGTTAAATATTTGTGTAATGTCTTTCCTTCAAATTTATTTTAGTTGGTGTCGTAGCAACGCGCGCAGTATACAGCTATTTATATATAAAATATGGAGTAACCATTACGTAACAGTGTACTAAAAAATCCAAATTTATGTGAAAGAAATGCCACTGCAGTATAACGCAGCAAACGTACTACCATTATTACTCAAAAGGTATAGACGGTATACAATTTTATAACTGCGACTGCAGTAATACTGCATGGTTGCTAGATCACGTTTTGGCAACTTACTAAAATCGGTCACGGCATCAAATTCTTACTAATATTTATCAGCAATTTATTTTAATTTAAAAATATTGTACAAGCAGTATTTATGAATGTAAGATACGGCAACAATCTCGCATATTCTCTTTTGTTGTGTATATGTTTACATTTTTACAAAGTATTTTTTTTTATTGTAAAAGAGTAAGAAACGGGCATGCAGTCCATCTGATGTTAAGTGGTCACTGCAGCCCATGGACAACCACGTCCAATCTCAAATAGAACAGAAGTTCTATTTAAG
>DWON01005903.1:0-14426 GCA_018251015.1 Phocides pigmalion okeechobee
CGACTTTCCGCTACTCGACAAGAGATGGCGCAACACGATCCTGAATCACGCTATCGAAGTTTTCTAAGTATCATGCAAATTTACAAAACTCTGAAATGACACTATCGGAGCACGGCCGCTCCCCAGGCACATCAACTCGCCTGGACGGAGATCTCCCTTTGCCAAAACAGTATGGGAAATTATAAACCATAGAAGATACAAGAAAATTGTTTTGATACGTATTTGATTTTTAAGGTAGTAACTTCTATACTAATGTTTTTGTAAACTCGAACGTTACATAAAAATGTGCATCCATCCTTCTTAGTTTCTTTACTTAAATATTTTGGATCTGTGAGTCAGTGCGATTTTATGCCTTTATAATAAAGTATCTTCCTTTACCGTAACTACTATATATCAAATAGAAAATAATAGTATTTCCATAGCAGTAGAATTTCCGTATAAATAGTGCACTGAATCTAAGTTAAGACTTCATGTTCTGCGCGCTAACACATTGCAGTGAAATGAAAATATAGAGACGAAAAGCGTTATTTGGTAAAAGAAAGCATTCATCTTGGTCCACAGAAACCTTCTATTAACAGAAATTATGGTGCCGCAAAACTTATTCTATATGTATGTTAGTTTCTATTTACATATATTCTGTCACGTTTTTAATCACAAAAATAAAACTGATGTAATAAAACATTTTTCTACACATACCTTGCACTGTGTACAATTATGCTAGTTTCACCTTTTTCCGACACAGATTTGACTAAGGTTGATTTACCATCAACATGAACTGAAATCGTATTCCTCTACATTTCGGTTTTCACGTTGTTTTTACCATCCAGCAGCCTGTATGCCACTGCTGGACATAGGCCTCCCGTGGATGGTTCTACTCAGACCGCGTATGTGCAAATGTCCAAACTATTGAGAATTTAAAAAAACATACGAGTATGTACATATAAATTGCCTTGTATCGGTAAGCAAGCAAAATATACAGACATCATTTCATCACACTTATATGTTAGTCTTTTATTTACACATTAAATCCATATTGTTTCAAAATTAAACTGTTAATTATACTTTTATACAAAATCTTAATTTATAAATGTTTTACTTTGGTTTTTTATATGGAACGAGTTAACAAGAAAAACAGCAAAGATAAGTTATAAATTAAGTATGTACGTAAGGTTAAACAAATTAAATTCAAAAAAGGTAACTTATATGCAATAAAATAACATTCGCAAAAACGTAAGATAAAGTGCTTTAAAATGTTAAGTACGTTATGTGATATCAAATTTACAAAATAACTTCCAACTAGCAAAATCAAGTTTCCTCATTAAAGCCTGTCGAAGTTCAACCAGTTAAAATCGGTGCAAAATTACATCAACGTCATCTACAGATTGTATATGTGAACAAGTCTAATACACCAATAGGAACTTGAGTACACCCGTCCCTTATGAAACTGGTGATATAATAAACATTCTGTCTGCACTCCCAGCCCAACACTTGTGCTCCTTATCTTGAGTGCAATGAAAAAATACAAAAGCATATAAACAATAACGCAAACCCAGAACTGAAATGTAAACAACATTCAAAAGGTTATTCCGAAAATAGAAGCCATAGTATGCACTGAATATCTGCAAGTCTATATGCAGTTAATAGCAGCGAAAGCCTAATGTTAAAGTTGCAGCCTCACCTCAATGAACCCCAGCGACTTTTATGAGTTCGTCCATCCATCTAATAGGGTGCCATCCTAGGTTGCGCATTCCAGCGCACAGTTTCCATTCAAGAACCTTACTACCACGTTTACGGATTTCCTCATCTCTGATACGATCTCGTAGAAAAACGACAAGCATAGTCCTCTCCATAACGATTTGGGCGACTCTGAGCCTTTCCATCAAGTTTGCAGCCCCACCTACCCGGGGTTAAGGTTCGAGGCTATGATTTTGTACCGATAATTTTTATGTATGTTGTTAATATAAAAATATATTGTTGTTCTTACCAAATAAATTAATAATAACAATGCTTATTAAACAATTAGTAGTATACACTCAAATCAAGTTATAAATTTCAAAACAGCACTGACCATGCAAACAACTAAATAAATTGAGAGTAATTGGAGCCTAAGCTAAGCACATCCGCTCCCGTCGGACATAAGCTTATAAGCGGGAAATAGCATCATGCAACTTTCGTAGCTTCCCGCTACGAGATTGTTTCAATTCAAGAGGACTGAACTCTACGAATTTTGAATTAGTGTAAATTATGGAGGGATTAAATTATTTAACATTCTGTTTATTATCTTATAATTTGAACAATAACAGAAAAAGACGAATTCAGCCATCTGATTCCGAACTAGGCAACCTGTACTATAGTGACCACACAACCGATATACATATATATCTACATATATACATACATAAACAGATAATTTAATTCCCAGATACAAACACAAATATTCGTCAGAGGTGGGATTTCAAACCACCATCGCCGGTTCTGTAATCAGCGACATAAACCACTAGCCGGTTAAATATACTTGAAAACCCTGACGCGATTGAGTAACAAATTAATCATAAAACTGAAGTCACTTCAATTGTTAAGGTAAAAATATATTGTTTAATGAATCCTCACAGCTTATTACAGTGCTTCAAGTATTTTTATAGAGGCACTTCTATGCAATAAGAGTGAGCGACTGCATTCTAGATCAGTGAGTCCAACAATGAAATCCTTCGTAAGTATATATGTAGATAGATATAATAAATCTACTTTTTAATTTGTTGTTTGTGAACCCAACCCAAACGTATAAATGACTGACTAAATTAATTTATCAACATATTAATCTTGCTTTTATTATATTTTATCCGACATCTATGATATTTTTAGAATTAAATAAAATGCATTATAATTCATAACTATTTTAATTTAGGATTGCACAATTGCAATTTAGGTGATAATATATGTAAAGTAACTATATTTTTTTTTAATATGGGAAGATTAGCAAACGAACATGCAATCCACCTGATGTTAAGTAATCGCAGCTCATAGACATCCACGTACAACCACGACCACAAACACGACAGAAATCCTATTTGAGCTTGAACGTAGATACGTTGCTACTCCTGAGGACTAAGATATTCGCCTCGCTTCAAAGTGTAGCCGGCAACCGCACCTCTCCAACCTAAACACAAGTGATGCTTTACGGCGAATTATGAGGATGGCGGTGGTACCTAATAAAATAAATAAAATGTGTAAATTAATTAAAATAGTACATTACCAACAGCCATCGATTTTCAACAAAATCTCAGTATTATTTCAAAATCTTAAACTCATAATAGCCGTCCCGATATCATTTAAAAAATCCAGGCAATAAATAAACATGCATTTTAATACAAAATAATAGATGAATTTTTGACTATTCAAACGACATAAATTATGGTCAAAAGACTCTAGCGGCAAAAAGATATTGTTCTAATTCTTGGTTCTTAAGATGTACCAGTAATAAGATAACTTCACAGAACATGTGACACTTCTTCCCGCGAACGGGTGTGGGTTGAATGTTGGTGTACATAAAGCCCAGGGCGACCTAGAGAAACATAGTGATGCACCAATAGATTCCTTTGGATATCCTGGACTCTGTGTGAACGTTGACGGAGAAGTTAAGTGGTCTAGAATCTCCCAAAATAATTATAAGAACATGGAATCATGAAACATGAAAAATTACATTTTTATTTTTTTGCAGCCAGCTGCACTTGGCTTAAAAGTTATTAATATCCAAATTCATTTTAATCTATTCTGTTTTTAATAATTTTAAACTTATTTATTAACAAAATTTATTATTTGACAAAATTAACCATGATTCATGCAAATGCACACTTGGGTCGAAGTCAGCGACTGTCTATTGAAGCTATCCTGTGTAGCCGTTAATAGTAAAACAAACATATTTCCCAACGTGCTTACTTATACATTTTAAAATTATTGAAGGGTCAGTTCTGTTCCGCTCCGCAAAAAAATCTCCACCGACCGCTACTTAAGCTTTCATAAGAAATCTCGTTACAGGTAACATGATTGCTGTTTCATATTCAACGAATTTACTCGCTCGGAATCATAACCTACATGTCGTTTCCATTTGGGAATAGATAAATCGAAACCCGGTTTATTTTTTTATTTGTCTTAATTTTACCAATCACAATCTTGTCGTATTGGGACGTATCGTGTGTGGCAACAGTTTTGTTTTAACTTCGGCAGGTACGTATTTCCTCGGGGAAATTCCGTTGTTCTTGTTATTACGCAGTTTCAGATCGTTATTGTTAAAATTATTTACTATTCCGAGTATTGCTTTCCACGAATTTTATTTTATGAAAAACATTGTAAGAAAACCTTTACTATTCAACATTTTCAGAACAGATAAATTATGGTAAATGCACGAATAAAATTCACGTGTATTAATTAGACAATTTCATAACAATTTACTAAAATCTTAAATAAGTATGTATTTGTGATGCATTCAAATTCATTTTATAATTGCAACTTATTAAATATACAAATAATATCTACGCGCAGGCTCTTTATTTATTATTTTATTGCGCGCTATTAATTAAATTTGTACATAAAAACAAATTCAAATAATAATGAAAACAATAGTATAATTATAGAATAATATGATATATAAAATAACATAATTTTATAGTTTAACGTCACAAATAAATAAAAAAACAATGAATAAGGTTGCAAAATGGAAATATTTTAATTAGTTGAGAATATGCTTAACTGCAGGCGTATATGTTGAAATAATGATAAGTAAATCATAATAACGATAATAATAAATTCATTAAATTTCGATTTAGTGATTTCATTATATTATATTGGTAAAAATAATTAAAATGGAGTCCATTATTTAAAAAAATACGTAGCTTGCTGTTCACCTCATAGGAAGTGGTCACTGCCCCTCATAGACTATATATACATATATATTGATTAATCTTAATTACTTTAAAATTCGTACCTCACATTGGCGGCTGAGGACAAAATTAAAACGATTTGTGTAAAAGATGTGAATTTTCCACATCCTTCTAAACTGTAAACAGCAGTGAATTTGTTGAGTAAATACTAACAACCTATCTAAGTTTATTTCAATTCGATAATACGAACTGAGTACAATCTTATAGTAATAAACAATCCCTTGCAGCAATACATACTTTGTCAATGAAACTACATATAATCCTTTTAAATTATATTAGAAGAAAGACAAACAAATATTCAGGCAATCTGTGGACATCGAAAGCCTTAAACAGGACTATCATCTAAGGACGTATGCAGAGGCTTTTCCACTGTAAGGTCTACGATGGTCCTCTCACTTGCAACAGCTGGTAATCTCAACTTTTGAAACGAAACAGGAGAATTGCATCATGTCGAATTATGGAGGCGACTACGATTCGTTCCCGATACCTATAAAAATGCATCACGACACTGTCTTGTTACTACGAAATTCTACCAACAATTCAGTAATATTTGATGTGATAACGCGAAAATACAAAGACAACACGATAAAATGCTGAAACAACATTTATTACCGTGTAAAAAGCAGCGGTCGTTTGAGAGCCATACGTGCTTTCAACAAGCTTTCGGGTTAAATATTTCACATGTTACTGGACTCTGAATTACTGTCGGAACCGGGTGGGATTCTAACTTTTAACTTTCTATTCATAAGTAACAATTTACGGGTCTTTCCGGATGATGTTTCAATTCTAACGCAGATGAAGTGTATATTTATAGTATGAAAGTATCAAATGAGCATGCAGTTCATCTGATTAGTCGACACGGCTGCCCACTCTCTGTCTTAGCTCTTTACATTTCAACTGCAATGGTACGCAGAAGTGCACTAATGTGCTAAGTAACAGTCATTATAATTAATTTGATGCCTTTCTTATGACTATTCCTATTACTAATTATAATTCTACATATAGTGTATTTTAGGTACCTACTAAAGCACTGCGTCTATTATGAATTTACTGTTCTAGATAATAAAATTCTCAAAATGGGTTTTGGTAAGGAGACTAGCCAAAATTGCAACGACAGCACTTTAAGCTTTCATAAGTATCTCGGGCGTCGGGCTCCCTATTTCATATTTAACAGATTTCGTCACTCAGAATCGTTCACCCCTGGTTTTCACGTGGGAATAGACAAACCGAAACGTTGTTTGTTTTTTCTGTTTGCCTTAAAATTGGATTGTTTGATTCTGCTCTTCATATAGACATTGAGTTTTTTTAGTCGTCTGGTCAATAAATTGTTTGAGTTTTTTTAGTTGACGAGCCAGTCAAATGTTTTACTTAGTTAATAGCCGTAGCCGTTGTCTAAAGTAAACACTATACTTACCATCTGTTTTTAATACAACGAAAAACAAATTTAGTTTAAAGTTCGAAGCCCATTTTTTTGTATATCTATCTTTGACATTATAACTCTTAGATAGTTAGACGTTATTTGATATGGATTCCAGATTTGAAAGCTTCTTGAGGCTTAATTATATTCGACAAAAACCTGTTCACACGTATAATTATTTTTCAAGATGATGTCGATGATTTGATACCACATTGGACATTTATTATATTTTTTTTAACGTATTGAACTAAAATTAGACACATTATGTAAACCTGACGATACTGTAACCAAATAGAACTTTGATCTTATTATGCAACCACGAAAATTAACTCCTCAACATTTTAAAGCTAAATAACATGAGCTCTCATAAGTAAGAAAATGATACCGACCAATTTATATAGATCTAAACAGCGTTATAAACTGTGGAGTGACGTAGTTCGGTCAGTGCACGCGTTGAATTGGTCTTAATTAACGTAACGTGTCGGATGAGGACTATTTTGAATTTTAAATTGGAGTGATGTTATGAAATGGTATCAGCAAACGAACATGCTGTCCGTTGTCCAATCATCACTGCAACCCAACAGTAACCTATAATAATGTAATAAGCAGTCGTATGTCAAAAGATCATAAATTCCGTGCTTTTATTTAATTTTGAAAAAACAACAAATGAGTACGCAGGTCACCTGGTATTCAGAGGTTTCAGTCCTATTTGACGTTGGATATGGACATCCACATCCAACGTCAAATAAGACTGAAGTTCTGTCTAAGGACTAAGATAATAATTTCGATTGTAAGAATAACCACTAACCAAACTTCTTCAATCCAAGCACAAGGATAGTTTACAGAGACTTTAAGTCTCTACTCTTGTTACTGGCTCTCCAGTCGAACTATAGTTTCACCACCTATCAAACTTTCTAAGTACTAAATAGAAACGATTCTATTATATTATTCAGAAGCTCTACACCACTGCTAGAAGGCAAAAATAGGAGCAACGGTCTTATCACATTCCTTTACCTTCAACATTTTAATAGAAATTTGAAGGCTATTGGAGTCTATTAACTGACGTCCAAAAATGAGAAACTTATTAACAGAACTTTTTTGTAATACTTTTTTGTTTATTGACGACAATTTAAAGTTAAGTAAAACTTTTATGTGTTCTATATAACTACTTAAAATTCCACCTTCAAAAACACTTAAAGCTACATATACTCGTATATTACGTTAGATTGAGTTCAAATTTTATAGTTATGCATTAATTAATACAACAATAATTCTCCATATTTAAATATTTATTTAAGTGAAGAGCTACGGGAGGTAATCCAATTACTTTAATTAGAACTTGCAATTAATTTTCCTCGCAAACAACGCAAATTAATAAATTTAAAGAGTCTGTAGCAATACTTTAAATGCTACTCAGTAGATATTTGTCTGAAATACATTTAACAATGTACATTTTTTTACAGTAAAGTGGTAGCAAAAGGTTTTAATGGTGGGAGAACCATAGTTCGACCGGGGAGATACCACCACCTCCCTAAAGTAACAGGCCCAAGACGGCGGCGCGTAATGGTCCACAGGCGCCTCTCTTGAAGATAACATTACAGTGGGGTCCGCCAGGGTGCGATGGCGGACCGACGCTTGCTGGGGTCACGGTAGTTGTCCATTCGGGATCCCACGGCCTCTGGCACCTAATGGCTCAGCAGGAACATGGATGTGATTTTAGTCAGTAAAAGTCAGACACACCTCTTCGTCGTAGCCCTAGGCGGAGGGGATCATTTGATGATTTCCACATCCAGAAAAAAAAAGTACCACCGCCGCTCTCATAATCCGCCGTAAACCATTACTTGTGTTTCGGTTGAAGAGGTGCGTATGCTGGCTACACTTTGAAGCGAGGCAACCATCTTAGTCCTCGGGAGTAGCAACGTATGTACGTTCGAGCTCAAATAGGATTTCGGTCGTGTTTGTGGCTTTACGTGGATGTGTATGAGCTACGACTACTTAACATTAGGTGATTTGCATGCTCGTTTGCTACTCTTCTCACATTAAAAAAATGCGGTGCATTTGGTAGTAAGTGATTACTGACACATAAAACGCCTGAAATCATCTCTTAAAGGATTGAAAACCTATCAATTGTCGATACATTAAAGAACCTGACAGATATTTGAAAGATAAATATCCTTTAAGATATAGACAGACTTCTAAATCACAAATTTATATTACCTTCTGTTCTGGTTCTAGGTATTTATGCTCTTGTATTTGTATGTGTCTATGGCACACATGGCTCTTAGAATCAGATGTAAGTGCAGAACTTGTATTTTGAGATTAGTAGTATTATTCGCAGATGTTAAACTTCATATCAATTAAAATAACGTAAACAATACAAAGTAAGTATAGTTCGCTGTGTTAAATAGCTTCCTATAAGCAGTTTCAAAGTAAGTTGGCATGATTATTATGCCAGCGATTATACCGGCTATGCTCGCCTGCAAACCGGAACATAGCAATATACAAACTAGTGTTTGGAGTATCTAACTCTGGGGCCCACTGATCTCAGTTATTTCCAACAAAACCAACTAAAAAGTTCATCTGTATCATTACACCTATTTTAAGAGTGAAGAATTTTTTCATTTTAGTGGCTTGTCGAGGTGGCCATAATAATAGTAGCGATTGATTTGTGATGAAATGCGAATTCATTCATCATTCTTCTATCCATGGACAGCGATAATTATGCAGTTAGATTCATAATATGCTTACTCGTAACTAATATTTCATCATAAAAAACATAATGTGGAAAATGAAGATAATACGAGCATGCACTGCACCTGATGGTAAGTGGTTATTACCTAATATAGAACAGGGGTCCCAGCTGAAGTCAATCACAGATGCTACTCCTTAGCACTAAGATGCTCGCCTCATCATAAGTGAACTTTAATTGTTGTTTATTTGCAAAATCACATACTATTTTACTTTAGGTTCCAATTTCTAGAACGCTTCTTTTGTATTTTTAACGTTCTATAAAAATGTAGCCAGTTTGAGTACCGTACGTGCTTTCAACACGGTTGCAAGTTAAATATTTACGAGTTACTGGACACTAAATTACCGTTTCAGGTTTGGCTTATAAATTTGTTATAAAATTGCACAAGTTACAAAGTGTACATCATTTCGTGATATACGTCATTAAAGTGTCTGTTTGGAATATAAATATAGGTGGTAGAGCCGTTAGAGCTCACCTGGGGCGGCACCACCACCACACCACATAACCCGCCGTAAAGCAACATGTTCTTCATATATTGTGTTTCGGTTGGGGAGGTGTGATTATGAAACCATAACTATAAATAAGAATGAAAAAAGTAGAAAGTTATCTGTTGTTTATTTATTTTAGTTTATCTCTAAATATTATAATATACTTTGTATCCCGTCGCATCTTTCTCTCCGTTCTTGATAAATTCAAGCTGTACTGGACGGATTTTCTCACAGCTTTCAACAACAACTAGAGTGATGCCTGAGGAACGTTTTGGTGTATAATAAGTTGTTTTTTTTTAATTGAGTGAGAAATTAAATTGTCAAATGCAATATAGTAACTCAGTCGTTGTTCGAAACTAGGTAACTAGGTAATGACTGGATACACGTATGAAAGTAAAATAATGGAAGTAAATATAAACTCTATTACCCGAACAAAGCTGGGCTGAGTCGCTAGTATATGTATAAATATTAAAAGCAGAGTGTCTGAGGTCATATTGGCTATGTGTTATCACACTTTTTATGTTAAAACTAAATCATAACCCCAAGTAATTATTGTTGAGTTAACAGCCTTTTTAAGTAATCTCTTTTTCTTATTACAGATTGCTGTACAGTTTTCAAAAGGCGTCTCAGCTTATATTTCCCTGGCAAAGCAGGTGATTACCATTTTCTTACAACTGCGGGAGTCCTAGGGCGAAGTTCTTTACAAGCATCCATATGATTGGTGGAATGGCTAGTGAAATTTTGTATCATTAGATGTTCAAAAAATACAATAAGATATATATATATATACCTTTAAATGGGTCATGTTACTTACATTTTAAATATGTTTTTTGTTTCTTTTAGCTTTATGGTTTCTTTCCTTTCTTGTATCCCTATATACATTTTGTTTATCTTTATTTATTATGTTTCTTTTTTTGCATTTTTCATCGTGCTACTAATTGTTACAATGGTAAATAAAATGTTTCTATTCTATTCAAAACAACAAACAAATGCAAAGTCTTTCTAAAATAACCACTGTCATTTTTATCTAATATTAAGAATAGAGCTGGAATGCTACGAGTACCTAGATAATATAAGAGTTTCGTCGAGAGCCTGAGGACTAATTTGACATTTGATAAGCTAAATAAGCAAGACTTCAGTCCCTTGAAACTAGAGCACCTTAAAGAAAACTCTAGTACAGAAATGACCGGAACAATTATACTGCTGCAGTAAAACGATGAATATTTTTTTCTTCGACAATAGATGGAGTTCATTGTCTTTGTTCAAGTTAAGATTGTTCCTTCTATAAAATTCGAAATATGCTTAACTTAGTTGTAAAACGAAATAAAGTAGTGAATCTACAAAACTTTCTAGAGAAGATGAACTTAAACAGTGTACAGTAAACTTCTAAGAAGCAAACTGGAAAGCTGAGCATTTGGTATGTTTGGCAATAAGACGAACAACTTTAATTAACGCTCATTTCAAGGAAGTTGGAACCATCGGGAATATTCAATAACTAGTATTGCGCCAGGGACTCCACGGGAGTCAAAACGAACTTTTAAAATAGACACTTGGAATTTTTAATGTTTCTTACGGTTTATTACTAAATATAAAAAAAAAGTTTTTAAAGATATTTACTTGCCAAAAAGTAAATAAAATAATGTTCCGGAAATGACATTTCAGCATTTTCTTAAAATAATGATACTTCTTCTCTAATTCCACAAAAAAACATTAAAATAATATTTTCTTCATCAGCTCATTACGGTCCCGCGGCCGCATTGAGTATCCATTGTGTTATCTTAAAAGCTATGACATTCGATGGTATTCTTTGTGCTATAAATAACAGGTGCCCCGAGTTAAAATCTGAATCTACAATGTAACACGGCCTTTTCGTATTGTATGAATAACTAATTTATTGCTAGAGGAAAACAATTTATTAAAAAAGGTTGATAATAAAAAAATCTAACTGTTCCATAATAATTCATAACTCGTGTCAATACACCGTCACAAACCATATCATGACAAAAAATCTGTAGTGGAATATCAAAAATACTATTATTTTTTTCAAAGGCGTCGACAGCTGAAGCAAGAATATTGCTATGAGATCTTTACAGGCACCGAAATGTGTTCAGGTATTCAATGAAATCTGACGCTGATCAGAAAAATACATCAAAGCAACAAAAAATTTGAAACTAAAAAAATAATTTGACTTCACACATTATTCATTCTTCAAAAGTGATGTAAGAAATTTAGATATGTTAGTAGTATCGCTTGCAACAGCAACTGAGAAGACAATTGTATCGTGAACTTAGTAGAACAAGAAGCGGTAACAGTGCGCCTCAGTAAACACCAACTTACAACATTAGGTTTTGCTCGACGAGCGATGTTTTGCTGGGTTTAAAGGCGAATGTAGAGCTTGGGCTTGTAACGTGGACTCAGAATACAAGTGATATAATTCAATCTTTAGAATAAACGATTACAAAAATACGTAATCAAAATTTTGACGGGTAGATCTATAGTTTGACTGAGGAACAATGACAATTATGATATTAATGTATTTTTTTATTAAATAGTTTAATTGTAGCACAGTTATCTAATACACGATATAGTATTTTATGACGATAATAGTAGAAACTAAATTGCGTTTATTTAAGTAGTAACAAAGAAACTAAGTATCTAGGAAATTTTAAATAGTTTCGTACCAATATTACAAGGTAATTTTTTATCTGTCATCGACCTATAAGACATATATGTTAGCCTGGCTTCACACTTTATAACGTCATGTCCAAAATAATTCTACATATACAACCAAAAGGCCTAAAACAGTTTAGAAATACATAAAGGTCAGTTTAATAAATAAGTTTTTATGTATTGGCAAATAGGCGATTAAACTTACAAAAAAACTGTCATTTAAAAGTACAAACTCAAATTCTATTAATGTTGTCTAATAAAGAAACGACGCTTTATCAATTCATTGATTTTAATAATTTCTTAGTCTACAGTAGAAAACTACCATTTACTACGAAAATTGAAATAAAATTATATTTTCAATGGATTTTAGTAGTAGGTACAGTACTTACAGAATTACGGTTTCAGAATTAAATTCTATGACACACATGTATATAATATTACCTTGAAAGTATTCACTATCAATGAACTTAAAAATTCACTAGATTTTGGATTATCCAGAAGACGTAAAACCATGAAAACTCTGAATAGAGTTGTGATGCACTTACTGGATAGCAAGATGTACTAAGTACAAAGTACACAGAAAACTTGTATCATTAGGTCTTGTAGCGCTGAGCGCTGGTTTGTTGCATTTCCCGGATAATATAGACAGTGATGATAGTGAGACAATTTTCAGTGCTCACTCGCATTAGAGTTATACGTCACAGAAGACATATCAGCATGCACAAAAATTGTAATATTGCTGTTATAAGATTTCATAGACAGAATTAAAGAAATATGTGTGTGGTGGTGCCATTGGAAACAAGCCAAAGAGTAATTACATACAATTTTTTTCTGTGAAAAAAGTAGTAAACACGCATGTTAGAGAATGAGTTTTATGCTAAAAATAGCAAACAGCCAGCCGATATTAAATAGCTGCCATAGATGCACATATAGCCTTATATGTTACTGACATCCTATCTGAGATTGGATGTACTTGTTACTCCTGAGGACTATGATGGTCCTCTAGCGAGGCGTTTAAGTGTAGCCAGTAGCCGCACCAGTAAATGCTTCTAAGCACCATAAAATAGTAATCCTCGGTCGAGCTACAACCTCCGCGTAGAAGTAAAGGTTCTCCTGTCCCAATAGTCTAAGTTATAAGATATGATTTTGTAAAAACTTTTGTTATTTTTTTACAATTTGAGATTACTTTCATTCGATGAATTCAATGTAAACAAATTCCATTACACAACATATCTTATAAATAAAACATTTTAATACCTGCAATCAAAACTTTTTATAAGGTAAATTCAATTGCGGTGAATTTGTTTAGGGCGGCTGGCGAGCGCTGATAAAGGGCGGAAAGCTATCCGCCCGTAAGGTTTATTTAAAAGCTTAGCCTGCACTGTACGCCCAAAGCTGATTGTTTTTCTTCCATTTGGCTACTACCGAACGTTGTTTTAATCTCCTTAAAGCTTGGATTAGATTGGCAATATCGCTTAATAGAATTTTGTTGTTCAAGCCTTCGTCGATTTTCATCAGTACACGATGTTTTTAACGGTATTTTGCTCGACGTTGTTAACGGGTATATCTTTTTTTTAATATTTAAGAGTAAATAACGGCCACCTGATATTAAGTGGTCACTACAGCCCATGGACAACCACGTCCAATCTCAGATAGAACAGAGGTTCCATTTAAGGAATCTACTCTTGAAGACTAAGATGGTCGCCTCCAATAATATGTATCCGGCATCCACACCTCTCCAACCGAAACACATTACACGAAAAACAAGTTGCTTTACGTCGGTTTATAAGGGTTGCGGTTTCGCCGCCCCGGGCGAGCTCTGACGGCTCTACCATCTATAAACGATGTGATAGCGGCGTAGAATAGCATCACCCTTACCTCTAATTCTTTACCATCTAACGCTCATACGTACACAATATAATAGACTTCACCGTTCACCGACTTCACTGGATCTGCAGCATTGCTATGGAAACAAAGCGTATCAAGAGTTACAAATTTTCGTTAAAAAAGAATAATCAAAAGCCGCCTAAATATAAGCGATTTTCTTGTTATTGTATACCCGCGTTTCCCAACCTGTGGTCCGCGGACCCCTGGGGGTTCGCGAGTATATGTATGGGGGTCCACAGTGTCTTCTCTGGACCATACATAAATCGCTCATTAAATGG
>DWON01005904.1:0-14422 GCA_018251015.1 Phocides pigmalion okeechobee
ATGTTTTCAAATGAAATAATTCTTTTATTTTTGTTTTAAAGTGATCGTAGAACGTTATGCCTATTTTTAAAATAAATTGCTTTTACAAACAAAATGCTATAATTTACACAATTATCTATTGTTTTTATAGAAGTTATTACGTGCTTTTTGTGCGAATATATGTAGTGTGACGTTTATTTAGAACGGGTGTTTCAGTGGGTAGTCTGCCGAGCGCATTAGTGGCGAGTGCGGGGCGACAGACCTTTTTACAAGCTCTTGTTCTCATAATGTTGGCAGACAGCAGTATGTATTCTGATTTCATAATATAACGTCTTCCTTCGATCTAATTTTTATTTGATACAGGCCAGCAGGATTATAAAATGTATGTGTTTTGAACTTTGTTACGTTCGCAGAGTACAAAAGGGACATCTACAAATTTGCAAAATTTCATGTAATGTTAACGACAAAATATGCGGCACAATATTATTAGTTACTTCGACTTTCCAAAAATGTCTATTTTCCACAGAATTTGGGAACACAGGCGTCTAGTGGTGCTAGTTAATTAAGTTAACTTTTACTAATTTACAAAGCAGAAATACGAGTACATAAGTTCTTGCTAACAAACCGGTTAATATTATACAGATTTTATGCTAGTCGTCTGTCTAGTGGGCAGTGCGGGCATTAGTGGCGAGTGCGGGCGCGCCACGCCGCGCGCCGAGCCCCTAATGCCCTGCGGACTGCTCTGAGCGCTTGATTTAATGAGCACCGACAACGACTAATCCTTCCCACCTAGCACTAATTGAAGGTCAGCATTTAATCAGTTGAGAAATAGTCGTTGCTGTATCCTTCTTCGTTTACAACCTTATAATCTTATCAATTATAAATACGGAAGTGTGTGTTTGTATCTTTCGTTGTCACGTCAAAAAGGTTAAATAGGTTTTAATGCATTTTACATTAATATAGAAAAGATAAAAGACGGAAAGACGGAAATAGGTCTTTTTGCAAAAATAAAACTGGAAGGGAATTTTCGGAATTCACCATTATGGGGTAAGTAAAGCGTGAAAGTTGAAATTTTGAAGTATCGACCTTTTGACTAGGATATATTTATTACCTTTTAGTTTTCTACCGCTTGTATAATTAATGTAAAAATGTAATGAAGTTTTAATGTTCCTATAAGTTTATTGAAATTTCTTTGTCTGAGCGCACTAAGCCATTTTCTTGAATATTGCAATTTATCGCCAATTCACGGAGCGGTGCGGCTTAACGTACGTACGTCACAGTTTGACTGCAACTGGGGTGCAATTTAAATGGAGTTATTTTCACGTGAGTTACGAATGGCATAATGAAATTTATTAAATTTCGTTTGGTTGGCAGCAAAGAAAAAGGGTTAAAAGGTATGCAATTGTCAAGGAAAAGTGAACAGCAATTGTCAAGGAAAAGTGAACAACGATGAAACTGTGTGAGTGCGATCCCGCGGGTGCGCAAACGAGGGTTCGTTACGGTACGCTCGCAGCAGCGGCTTGTGGATCGTGTACCTAGTTTAGTCGAGCAACTTTATATTCATCATTAAGGTACCTACTTGGTATACAAGTTGTACATGGCAAATATCGCGTATACGTTTGAAAGTCATGAGGCCACCCGAATTTGTAAACTTCTACCCGAGGTCTCGAGAAATGCAGTCTGTACTCGCAGAATTATTACAAGGAAGAAATGTAAGCTTATTATACCTATCAAAAAGGTCTCGTAAGTAAATCTTTATTATATATTTTTTCATTTTCTGATCGATCATCCATATTCTTTCTTTATGACATTGAAGTAGCAAGGAAACGTGCATTACGTTTAATGGTAAGTGGTGATTTCTTAGCATCAAATGAACTGAAGAATTTTTCGAATTGTGCCTATGGTCACCTGTAAACCTTTATATAACAGGAGTACGGATTGAATATAGATAAATACTAAAAACTAACTTGGTACTTCACTTTTCGAACTGGTCTATCTTACAGAATTCTAATTTGTATCCGCTTTTTAATTATTATAGCTTCTTGCTTCCAATGATAAGTAACAGTAGCAAGTAATTTATCTATGTGACATCGTAAGAAGAGCGAATAATATTTTACCACATGTATCTAGACACACTAAGAAACGTCTTCAAAAATTCCTGACGTTCCCTCCGCGTGTGCCCGGAATATTACGAGCGTCGCGTCGCGTCGCACGGTGCATCGCATGCACGCGAGTCACGGTGCATGCGTCACATCGCCACCGCAGCGGGTGTGCAGTTTCAAAAGTTCTTTTTCCCAATTAAGACATATTGTCAGTAGTGAATAATATAATCAGTACAGTGTATAATAAATCATAATAAAATGTTCTCATCCCTTTAAGTGTCTCTGTGCTCACCACGGGTTTCTTGAAACAACTGAGGGACGTTTGGTGAATACTCCACTTCGCTGTTCTAATTATGCACATATGGATTAGTGTATAATCGTTCTGTTGAACTACTACGCTGTTCCACCGTCTATTTACCTATTATTAATATTTTATCTATTTCTTATATTCACTCGATACGATTCATGTATTTTGGGGGTAAGATCGACCCACATAAGATTTCTCGGATTAGCGAACGGTATGTTTTATTATGGCGACCGACTACTATACGCCATCGCTATATACACTTAATATGTTTTGTGTATAAAATATTTTTATTGTATATAAAATATTTTTATAAGAACATATAAAATAAGTAAATATATTATAATAATATTGAGCGAATACATAGAAAATCGCTAATGACAATAGAAGGGGCCAGGAACAGAGTGACGCATCCGAATATAATGCGTTACCAGCTAGAACTACCGTCGCTTTTATAATAAGTTTAGGTAAAACGAAATAGGCAGGTGGGGCGATCAGGTGATGTCGTCCGATTCGATGACAATATTTTTTCCATTCTACCTTATTTTTAGCGTAAATACCCTATTTTTATAGAGAGCGACAACAATATAAAAGAAATTATAGATTGTTATTTTTTTTCTATAATTAATGTTTGGTCTTCAGCAATTGAAAAATGTTGATTAATTAAAAATAGTGGAGAACCCCAAGATATCATGCAACATGTTTTCCAATAATTCTTTGTGCACAATCGGATCACTATATTTGTGTGCACCTGAAATGCAGTTTATTTGTGTGGCAATTTTTTACGAACGCTCATTGTCGCATGGCAATGTTATACTTGTTTTGATTTTATTAAAACAATGTCTTATCGTTATTTTCTGTTCATCCCATAAACATAATTTAAATTTGATGAATTTATAGCCAGCCCCGAGATGATATTTTAACATGTCGGGTAATGCTGACATTAATAACGATAAATGCGGAGTGGGAGTGAGTCCGCCGAGAAAGCTTTTAAGTGACCCTTCTGCGAGGTGACCGGCTCGGCAGTTATCCATTAGGCAGTAGGCAAAGTATCTCTTAAATATTTCTATGATGAAGCATCCCCGCAGCGAGAACTCTGGTGAAGCGCAACACACTTAAATTTAATACACATCTATACATTTACACATACACTTAATAAAGCCTAATTCATTTTTAAACAGCCCACTTCTAATTTCATCATGATTATTTATGTTACGGCTCTGAAGTAATTAGTGTAAACATATTATGTATACTGAAGGCATTCAAGGAGTTCTGCGAACTGCCTTGGTTGCAGCGCAGCATCAGGTTATCATATTTTTCCAAAACAACTAACGACCTATTCTTAATTATTAAGTTTTTATTTGAGATTAGATTCATATAGTATTAATTATGAAGTAATATTTCACTGTAATCTTGTAGCTGTATTATGCAAATATGACAGTAATAAAATGATTCCTTAAATAAGGCGATAATATTGTAGCGTGTCAACCCTATAGTAATCCTATATGGCTTGTTTTACCAAAAATATAATTATTCACGCAAAAATCCGCGCGCCGTCCTGCAAGTGGCCGCAGTAAATTTCAGTCGTTTAATTGGAGCGTATCGCGCGACGCGATGCCATTTTTCAAAAACAATCACATATAAAACAATGAGACGTGTCGTCGCGAGCCGGACAAATGGACGCGTTTAAACGTCCCGCGCAAAAACGACGAGAAAAATCGCCGACGAGGTATGACGACAACGCGAATATACTCGCCCGATACCGCCGTACCGCATTGCATCAACTATACAAGTGGATTTACGAAATTCATGGCGAATTTAAAATTTTTTCTCTTTGGATAAGGAACATCAGATTTTCGTTGTACATATTATAATTATCAGAAAATATTATTATATCAAATGAGTATAAGATGAATTGTTATTGTTATGTTACACCTTCGTTTAATAATGAATGACAATTTTATATGGAAATTTATTACGTAAAATTAAATTGAAGTGAAAATAAGTGATATGTCCGATGCTGAACGCGCGTTAATGTGAGCTGATGTCCTAAATGAAAACGAAATGAAAACGTCTGGTGTCGATTATACCAATGTAAGTACCTGTTCTCTGTCATACAATTAATTTTGCTTGAATAACAATTTTGTGTAACAAATTGGTAAAAATTCTAGGACATTATTTTTCGTTGTTATTGAAGAGTTTTAAAACAGTTTTTTGACACATGTTTGCATGGTACAAATTGAAAACAATTGAGTTGACAGTAGACGATACTTTCAGATTGGCAATCTGCATCTTGCGAGATACAATATTGTTATGGAAAGTCGCGAGTCATGTCGAATTAAAGTTGTAGCAGCGCGCGGCGCCACAAATCCCCCTTCGTCGGGCGCGATCACGACTCGCGACGCGACGCACGATCCGTTTTCGCCCGAGAACCAAGTGAATTTATTGAAGAAACTTAAAATAATTGTTTTGGTGCGTTAAATTATTAAAGTTTTTAAGTGATTAAAAACTTTAGATTATCATAAAACTTAAAATAGAAAAAAAAACACAAAATATATCAATATCAGAGTTTTGAAATCAGTTTTTAGGTCTATGTGCTAAAGTTACGTTTATATTAATATACCGTTTATATAATAGAATACTCGAAATCTATTCACATAGCAAAGAAATGCCGGAAATGCATAAAAATATTCTGTCGAATTTAGAGCCTCCTTTTTAAAGTAGATTAAAAAACGTTAGACATGATAGTAGGTGTACCGCGGCGCGGTACACCTACTATCACGTTTGGGTCGGTGGGTCGCGGAGGGTCGCGGTGTCCGCTCCGCGCAAACAGCGCGCTCCGCCGGAGCAGGTGGCGCCGATAAATATTGCGATAGGCAAACATTGCACGTGCAACTCTTTGCAGTTCTTTTACACAGATTTTGATATTGTAGCGGTATTCTATCGACACGGAATCCGTTTTCATCCATTACAATGTTGACGAAACTTACTTCGATGTGTTCGTTTTTAAAATACGAGAAGTATGCAGATTAACTTGCTATTTTAATGTTCCAATGTAGGTAGTTTATAATTAAATAAATGGTCATCCTGTCATTTAACGTGTTTTAAAATGTTAAAAAGTTTAAAAGCACAAGCGTTGAACGAATTAACGCTAAATAATTTATTTAAAAATTAAATAACATAAATTGGCATATGAAATGACAAGTGTCCATTAAATTCAAGTAGTTTGATTTAATTATGTAAGAATGTTCAAATGATGTATCAGTATATATGATATTATATAGTTATCAAAATTATTTCAAAAATAATTACATTAACGAGGGAGCCATAATTATTTTCAGTCTATTTTCAGCGAGTACAGTTAACAACTACCGTATTCGCAATTGTACTGTTATTAATTATTGCAGCTGCGAGCAGAATGAGATGAAATAATGACACACTCGCCTCGCAGACAAAACGGCGACGAAACATCGTTGAGCGTAGGGGTGTGGCCTTCCAGATATTAAATTTACTTTAATTACATTACCAAATTCTGAAAGGTTAAGTATAATAAAGGTTTTGGTTTAATAGTATATTAAGTAACGAGAAAACTAAATTTTCATTGAAGTTTTTCATTCATACATAGCATTTGCATAACGGGTTGGGAAAAGGTAAAAAAAGCTGCAATAAATTTCTTTCTTATATTACTGTAAAAAGGTATGTACAGTGTTTTGTTAAAAACTTGGTAATAAAATTATCTGCTACATTGCCTATATAGTGCGAATAGGCACAGATAATATTAGAATTTAGATTTACTTGATAAAGCAAAAGTATGAATGAATAAAATGTAAAAGTTATTCTTGCTCGTATTGCACGAAGAAAAGCAACACGTGTTTAAAAGAACAGAGTGAGGCCGCAACAATGCACTTCATCGCGACGCGGCGCGCCACCGCTTGACAGAAGTCACATGGCAACCCGGCGACTGGCAACCCTATTGCAAGCAAGTGGGTCGAGTCGAGCGACCTGCCAGCGACGAACAATGGCGAAAAAATAAATAGGCGCGGGACGAGGGGGGAGGCGGGCGGTGATGCGTGTCGCGATCCGTGTAACAACGCGCGACTGATTGCCCCTGAAAGGGTGAAGCGAAACAAAAACAAAAACGCACCGCTCTCTACATTGCTGATTAAAACACGAGCGACGTTGTACGAAGCGATTATCGGACCGTACACTGTCGTCTATTACTTTATATCGTCTTCTTCCTTTCCTGTCTGCCTCCTTCCGTCCGCTATTGTTGTCGCCGCATCGACCTCGGATTACCAACCGGTTATTGTTGGGGTTGCAATAACGAAATTGAAACGCTTGAGAGGCATTCGATGGTTACCTTATGGGCTGGATCGGTATTCATAAAAGCTTAATTACTGCAGTGTATCCATATAGCTTGTTTTTTGTACCCAAACAATGAAGGCTTTATATAAATTTTATCAACTAATACTATATCATTAATACGAACGTGTAGATTATTGTTTATTTTGTTTTAACTCTTCATTTATTATTTTGAAACATAAAAAATGTGGAGTGTAAAATAGGCTTAAATGTAAAATAGGCTTCATAGATTATAGCTGGTTTTTAAATAATTTTCTCGGCAGACTTTAATCAGATTTGAACTATTTAATTCGATATAAAAAAGGAAATATAAGTAACTAATTTAGAAAAAGATTTTCTCCAGGAACAGCTTAATTAACGAGAAATATACGGTTTAAAATACTATTTGTATGATATAGAGTAATATGGAAAGTTTAATAACAGCTTTAATAACAATAACAACAATAATAATAACAAAGTTTTAATAACAGTTTTCGTTTACAGTCAAGGCCCTCGTCTGGTGTCGTGAATTCCCCAAAGACGGCCATTTAGCGGTAACAGAGGACTAAGATAAAATAGGTACTAAACGTACATCACCAAACGAAACACAGGAGTTGGTTCAGGGCGGATTATGAGGGTAGCGATGATAACTCCCTGGTCAAACTACAGTTGTACCTGCTAAATATTTTTTATGTACTCACATCGTGCAGCCAAGATAGCTTCCTCGCGGGCGGATTGGCGCGCACGTGGCACTCGAAGTATACGTCGTCACCTTCCTTGATATCTCCCGCCGCCAGCGAGCTGCCCAGCCGCAGCCGCACTACTGGCGGGGCTGAGGAACAACATTTAGATTACATTTCAGTTACTAATTTTCATATTTCATTTTTCATTGAATTGTCTTGCTGTTGGTCTTTAAGTGTAAGTTAAGAGTAAGAGTTGGTCTTTCATGAGTATACTCTTCCACGCTGTTTCAATATAGATTGGTGGAAATACGGGTCAGTGGTTAATCTTATTTTCCGATGTCTTCAAACCGAAACGCACTCCGAAAGGCTTAACAAGTGCCAAATATCAATGAGTACCGAAATCTACTGCATTACGTGGCAGAAGAGTCTCAAGAGTTCTTTTACTGTACACATCGAAATGTAAACCTATTTCAAAATTATATATCTATAATTCCTCAGAAATAGGTTCTTTCCGATAAACATAATATATGTATATATAAAAGTCACGCTATGTATTCTAGATAAATCTTTTTATAATGATAATGATAATGTGTAGTTTGTTATAGTATTTTGTACTCACAGACTACATTAATTGTCCACGAAGTTTCCAGAAAGAGTGCCGTGACGTTAGGGTTTTCCGCGCGGCAAGTGATGGGTTTTCCGTCGTCGTCCAGCGTGGGCACGAAGCTCATTACGCTCACTGTGAGATTATCGCGGAGCTCCTCCTGGGAACAACATACACCTTAAATTAGGAGCAACCACAATCAAACAATTTATTGACAATCCAAGACTGATATTTATTTATTGAAGTAGCGGAAGCATTACCATTACTGACAAACTTTATATCGAAGAGTCCCTCCACGTAAAATCGTTCACACATGCGTTGATATTGGTCAGGATTAAGATGCAATGCTTCGTGTATTTGTAAATCTTATAGTCTAAGACACATATATATAGCAGTACTAAGCTATAAAGTAAAATAAAAGATAGATCTTCCAAATATGGATTTTATGTACAGTGGTATAACTAAATATAAGCATTATACGTTAATATTAAAGTTGGTATAATTCTATAAATGGAGTTCATAACAGGTGGCTGTTGGCTACGATGACAGTGAGCTGTATAACAAAAATAATAAAAATATTTGAAGGTTTTCATACATAAGTATAAAACATATTTGCTCAAAATCTGCGTTATTCATACGGCATTTCCAATTACATTTGAACTAGCAGACCGCAGCATTGTTCGCGGCGCCGCGGGCGAATAATTTGTATTGATTGACTGCGAACGTAAACATGTCAAAATTTGCAATTGAAACCGCGATCGTGAATGGCTCATTCATAAAGTTTCATTGGGGCAAGGGACGTGTAACAAAATAGCGAATGTGATAGAGTGTTGATCGTGCGATGTTGTGTTTTGCACCGTTGGGCGCAAACCGTTCCGTCGGGTGCGTGGACGTGGGCGTGCGTCCAGCGGGGGCTTATGCGGTTTGCTTGAGTCGCGATTGTGGAATAATCACATTGTCATCTCATTGCACGTCAATATGTGCAGTCAGCTTGTATTCAAGTACAATATTCGATTCAATATTCATACTTAATGCGATTAGATTAAAACTGAATTGCTTTTGATACAATTGTGCGTATCAATTGATGTTTGTACGTACATCATTTTGTGTTATAATGTGTTGGGTAGGATTATAGGTTTTATGATTTTTATCCGATCTTGCTTGTGTACATAGTAATTTAACTTTTATGTTCAAATAAAATTTCTTGAATGTACATGTACATCTAAGAATTCTTTACAAATTTTGCAGAAGCTTGTGAAAGTTAATCGCTGTTTTTGTGCCTGATGTTGCTAAAGATACAGATATTAAAAGATATATTGTTCTCTTTTTAATTCAGGATTTAAATGAAACATAGAAAACGTGCTGTACTATCAACAAGTTACCGTCTAATCTACGTCAACTAGCAGTAGCATCAACACCAGCTGCCACAAACTCAGTGGAAGCGAAATATTTAAAGAATGAAGTGTTACAAGGTTGTTGTGTTCGTGTTAACTGGCAGCAAAATAAATCACAACTAGTCGTTGTCAAACTTCGCCGCGGAGTGAAACTCGTTCGGGAAATTTCAGAAAGAAACTCGGCTAAGTTGCCACAACTTCCAACTTGGTCTACGTGTGGGTTTTGAAACAAATTTACAATTACGTGGCTATGATGAAGTGGGATTAGTTTTGTAGTCAGCTACTCATGTTATATTATATCAAAATATATAGCTATCTATAGACACGATGTTGAGATAGAAACGATATTTTGAATAATTGTGTTTAATTAAAGTCTATGGGAACACGAATTTAACTAAAGTATGTATTGGTCATTGTAAAATTAGTATATTGCCGTATAAAAATTCAAAATTTGTTTCAAAACTTTTCGAATCCTTGTTTTACTTATGCCTGTTTATTTTTTATATCTTTGTACGCAAAGGCTAATGTTGCAGAGAGCAATACCTACTTTGAAGTGTCGTCTGCGTAAACATAATGGGATTTGCAAGCTATGCGAGATACAAATGTTAGCAAAGATATAAGATAATTGACAAATTGGTGTATTTATACTGTCAATGTAAGTAGAATTAAGTAATGAGAGGCTCGTCTTCTACAATAAATTGCTAGGGGTCTTTTACACCTGCGCTTCACCTTACTATCATCTATATTCCTCGCGTTGTGTTATTTAAGCTAAGCTTGTGTCTTGAAGACACTAGTAGATACTATCGTTGCTATGTTTACAAACATTAAAAAAAAACAAATAAAATGCTATGACAGTAACAACAGAGAGAAGCTACGGATAGGCTTAAACATGACAGTGTTCGATTGTTCCATCGTTCCATAAGCGGTGCCACCACCGTGACGTAATTATGCAACATGTCATTATGGGGGCTACACTTGGAGTTTTTCCTAAGCATATCCATCCTTTACGTTTGCGAAACGTTAGTATGAAGGGAGTCTAGTCGCGGGCCGGAAGTGGGATAACTCAAGGGGAGTGGAGAAGCCCGCCAACAAGCGGGGCCATTGAGCGGTTGTGCACTTAACCGGTTTTGCGAACAATGCTCGATTGTGTTCATAACAAACTAAATAAAATTATACGTAAAACACTAAAATTATAGAATAATTTATGTAATCATAAACGTATATACAAATTTGAAATTGCCTTATGCTAGTGCTTGCTGTCTTTTGATTTTTGAAGGGGGCTCAGCAGCTGATCGTCGGTGCAACAGTCCTTAGTTTACTTAGTCCTAGCTTAAAACTTTTTAATTAAATTTCGTCATAGCAATGTATGCTGCATAAAAATATAATATAAAATCGATTTTTATAACAACTTTGATCTTATAACAATTTAAAATAACGGGACATATTTCTGTTATCTAGTATTATTTTTCATAAAATTACGTGACCATAGCTACTAAGGCATATATAACCAGGTTTTAGTCACAACCAGACCAGTTTAAAGTTACGGATAAAAAATTAAACAAAAAATATTCTATTCAGGATTTTTCTTAATTGGCTCATTCCTTTTCCTGACTTCTTTACAAAAAGACGTTGGAAATGCAACTTTAATGAAATCGAGTTTTTATATTACCTTGACGACCCGGCCGCGGCGTTTTGTTAGCTTTATTTTGTACAATAGAGCATCTATTCATAGAAGGGGAAAATAAAATTATTTACTCTTGGCTTGCTAGGGTTCAGAAAAGATATCTTTAAATGAAGTTCATGATATTTTGTTCAAGAACTTGTTAATAAAGTCTGTAATTAATCTGTCAACTTCGCTGTTGTAGTCTTATTAACTTGAAATGGGATATGCAGGACAGCTACATATATTTATGCATCGCATATACGTTGAATACGTTCGCATATGCGGATACTTTAAAGGTGATAAAATCTGTGTGGTTCGACCGGAAAGGGATCACTTCTTGTATGAAATAATACATTTGTTTTTGTGTTATTGTGTGGTTGCCGGAACGTACAAGGCGAAAATCTTAGTCATCACGTGTAGCATTGCATATGTGATCGACTCTTTAGCATGTCTCCAGTACTACCACAAGTAAGCTTTCTTGTTCATTTTGCGCCTTCCTATTACGTATGTCCGAACAACTAGCATGCTTTAGCGCATGCGATAAAACTAGTTCAACAGCACCGCATGCCCCTAGCGCATACTAATCCAAAACCGTGTGTGTAAAAATGCATGTAGCTTAGTACAAAAATTGGGAGATAATCAACCTAGTGCAACCGAGGAACGCGAGGTATAGACTAGCTGTAAGCCACAGGCTCACAGGTATAGACGGTTAGCTGCAGACGTGTTATGGTACAACGTTCGACGCCTTATGGTACAAGACAAACTGAAATTGAAAGGATATTTAAAAGCACACTGGCATGGTCATAGTGTATAAGCAGGATTCTTGCGCTTAAATGAAGCTGCCCTCATAATCCACCGTAATTCATAATCCTTGATCATAATCCTCATCACAATCCTCATAATCACTACTTGTGTTTCGGTTGGAGAGGTGCGGTTGCCGGCTACAATTTGAAGCGAGGCTATTATCTCAGTCTTCAGGAGTAGCAACTTGTGTACGTTCGAGTTCAGGTAGGATTTCAGTTGTCTATAGGCTGCGACTACTTAGCATCAGGTAGTTTGCATGCTCGTTTGCTACTCTTCTCACATCAAAAAAAGTTAAATAAAGTATGAGTAGGTTACCGCTCATGAATGTAGGTGGGTTGCATGCTCGAATTTTTCAAAATAATAAAATAAAAATTGGAAATCAGTCGCGTTCATGGCTCATGACAGAGATGTGAAACCAGTCCACAAGCGGGATGGATAAAATTCACTTAACTACGAAGCTATCATGGAATTGCATTCATTTTATTGAATTGAATTCTGTTGTAACCTAAATCGTGACTTGTCAACAAAAGGCCTCAATTACTCCATTACCTTGTGAATAGGCACATCGGTCAAGATCGGGCGTCGATTATGTATTGAAGCGAGCGGAAGCGTTTAGGCAAATAGCGGGTGTCGGTAGTACCGCAGATTAATGGCAGGTGGCGTCGGCTCGCAAACAATCGCCTGTTTGCTGCCAACGGAGACAGCGCGCAGGACATGCTTGTGGGTCGGTGTGCGATAGGACAAAATGTCTTTATACATCTATATGTGGTTGCGTGGTTTGGATGTTTTATTAGAAAATAGTAAATGTTAATTTTTTATGTGACAAGAGTAGCAAACGAGCATGCAAGCCACCTGATGGTAAGTTATCGTCTGTCTATAGACATCCATGTACAATCACAAACATGACTGAAACTCTATTTGAGCTCGAACATAGATGCGTTGGTATTCCTGAGCCTCGTTTCAAAATGTAGCGGGCAACCGTACCTCTCCAACCGAAACACAAATAATGGTTTATTGCGGAATATGAGGGCGGCGGTGGTACCTCCCCGGTCGAACTACAGTTCTCCCACCTTTAAAATGTCTATGGACATGTAACACAAACTCCAAACAGGACTTAAGTCCAGTCTACAATGCAACTACGCACTACGATAGTAGCGTCGCTACTCCTCATGCCTAAGATGCTTCGCGTGTAGGTGAAGTGGACTGCTGGCTGGCTGCAACCCATATTATGTCAAGATGGGTACAAGCATGTGTCGCCTTACATACTTAACATGCGTTCGTTACGAGACATGTTACACAACTCTTTTGTCGGAATTATTGAAACCATCTGTAAGTCCAACAGAATTTAATTACAGTATCTCATAAATATGTTCCTTCAAATTATACCTTTTATTCAAATTAATCCTGCTTAGTGTTTTCTTTAAGAAAAATAAAGGCATTTCATTTGATGTTTGATTCTGTAAACGTATAATATTATATTACGATAGGAATAAATGTAAACACTAACCACTGCCTTACCCAGGTAAGTCACGTCAAAATAGCATGGACATGGACTCCCTTTAGATTGTTTAGGTTAGGTTTTTATTATATGTAATTAGTTTTAAGATTTTCATCATTGTAAATATGAAAATAAACTTAAACAAAAAAATACTATATAATAATATTTTGTTACCGTTTCGTTTAATAATAGTCGTTAGAATCTTTGGATGTTTATGTGCACTAATCTCCTAAACCAATTTCGATGCGCTTTTCGTTAATATATTGCATATAGCTTTACTTAATATTCCGCTTATTTGTTTCATTTCAATGTGTCTATAAATAAAAACTTTATGTCAATGTGAAAGTTGCCGATGTGAGTTATGAGAACTTTCGTTATTAAAAAATGTGGAAAAACATAAACATTAAACCGACGTGAACGAAGTCGCGGACGGTCGCTAGTTAATGATAGTAATTCAATATCACAGTCAGGAATCACTATGACATAATTTGATTCAACACTCGCCCGTGACTACCGTACTTAGCGATAGGCAGCTTCGCTATACACTTCATTACGCAAATCGATACACATTGAGTGCCAGCCGGAACCGTTTAGGCAAATAGCAGGTGTCGATGTCGCCGCTAACTAATGGTGACGGCTGTCAACAAACAGGCGCCTGTATGTTGCTCAGAGCCGCACTTGTGTCCGACAAGTACCTGCTTCAATTACTTAATGTATCTGGATAACAATGCGTATTAAGATAAATGATTAGATTCGCATTTTAAACCATTTTTTTGTAAAATGAAGCAGCTACCGACCATGTAGTGCACGTGGTACGTGGTCACCACCAGCTCAAGCACAAGGAACAGAAGCTCCATTTCAAGGCGATCACAGATGCTTTGTTACTCCTGAGAACTAAGGAGGTAGTCTCATTTAAAGGTGAGGAGGCAAACATACCTTTATATCGAAAAGCAATATATTTACAATATTTTCGTAAAGGACAAACCCAATTCCCATACAAGCTTGGGCCCAGCAAACACAAGGCTGAAAATTGGTCATTAGTTTTAGTAA
>DWON01005905.1:0-14421 GCA_018251015.1 Phocides pigmalion okeechobee
CAGTGAAGTTTCCACTGTTTACTTAATAAATTACTAGCGCAAAACAAGATAATAAAAAGAGAAAAAGGAGCAGTACCCACATAAACTACTGTGTATGTACTACTACGTATCGGGTATTCACGATTAACGATTTTTGATTGCCGATCGCAATTGCAATTGAAAATTGTTAATCGTGAGTACCCGATACATAGTAAAACGTAAAAATTCCGCGATCGTATTAGTTTAAAATCATAAGTAAAGAAAAATCAATATTTAGATTAACTAATACAAGTACATTTTGATTAAGGATCTTGTAAGCATTTTTCTTCATTAAATCGATATTTACAAAGAAAGATTATAATAAAAAATGGTCCTAAACAATCGTCTCCATATTTTTATATACGTTACATTTAATGTACCTCGGAGTTTACGAAGAACACACCGTACCCCTGCACCTGCATCTTCGCTCTTGCTCTGAGTGCCTCATTTGTATTAAAACGTTTTTTGACAATACCGTTATGACTACTGCTTTGAATGAAGCAAACACTACCGCAAGATACGATCTATAGTATATATTTTCAACTTCTTAAATTAAATTAAGCGATTCGTATGTTATGATTTCGAACTTACAGATTAACCGAGAGCTAAAACTTCTTAAAAAAAATACAATGTTCAGTTTCACAGATCTTTCATTTTTATTGTATGTATGTATGTATGTATGTATAAGACGAATAATACTAGCCGATTTTTTTAATTTTGTAAACAGTTTATGTCGCATCTAATTTTAATGTACACTTGAACGGGTACATTTTTTGTATATTGATCAGATACGTTACATATTATTAACAAAAAAGTGGGTTGACGATTATTAAAATGCATGTCTGGTAGCCGGTCGAATTATCGTCAACTTTCGGTACCGGTCCGTCCAGCTTGTCACCAAACTGTCGAGCATACAATCAGCAAGCTTTCTAAGCGTATTCAAAGAGAATGTAATCACTACATTTAAACAAAATATCTAAAGAAACTATATTCATAAGCGTCTTAATTATAGAAAGTGTGTTGCGTTGACATAAAATTGTGTATAAACTCTTTCTAATGTGTACTGTTTAAGGTTCCGTGAATAGACCTGTGAGGTGCTAACAGTTCCACACTTTCATTATGTACTTAGTTCCAGGCTCACACCTACATATACACAAAACATTAAAAAAGTTCTGTTATCCGATACATACTTCAGTCGACTAGTTGTTTACTTAGTTAGTCAATAGGGCCGGATGCCATGTCTCACTATTGGGCACGTTCCTTATCCCAGTGTGAGAAGATTAGGCACACCGTACATAGCATAGCACTAGACATGTCTTAAACAATTTCAAGGCGAACACAAAGACATGCAAATTTCCTTGCGTTTTCTCATACTGTTAAAACAAATGTCAATTAATGACTAATATAAACATAATTTAAAAACTAAGAGATTTGTGTGCCATTCATGCGAGATTTGAAGCACGGATATGTGGGAAAGGCCAGAATTTAACAAATAAGCTATAACTGAATTTAAAAACAGACAGGGCTTTTTTCGTAGGGGCACAAGAACATCTAAAAATTGCCTTAAAAATGAAAAATTTAAGAAATAAGGAAACAAATTGATGAAGAAGAGAAACAAAAAAAATTCTTCAAATTTTTCCTTACAACATAGTGGCAAGTGGTGCGGAAGGGGTACAAAAAATATAAACTCACAATTTTCGAGAATTAGCGTGCCCCCAAAACAGAAGTGACAAAAAAATCCATATTGGAGAACAGATATACTTTTTTATTGTGAAAGAGTTAGAAACGGGCATGCAGGTCACCTGAAGTTAAGTGGTCACTGCAGCCCATGGACAACCACCTCAACAGAATAGAAATTCTATTAAAGGATGGACGTGGATGCGTTCCTACTTTTGAGGACTAACATAGTCGCCTCCAATAATGTGTATCCGACAACCACACCTCCCCAACCGAAACACAATACGTGAAGAACATCTTGCTTTACAGCGGGTTATGAGGGTGGCGGTGGTGCCGCCCCAGGTGAGCTCAAACCGTTCTACCACCTTTAAAATACTACCTGCATACAAGTATGTAAAGCAATAACGACGCGTGTCCCCCCATTTGAACACTATATTAACAGTCGTCACGGTAGGAACCATTCGTCACTTACGATAATGCACGAAGTTCAAATAAATACATAGCGCTAAACAAAAGTAATGCAGTACAAAACGTGAGCAACAAATTATCAACTTAGAGACATCACAACGTGATCTTACCAAGACAGATTTTATGTAACAGAAGACACCTAACCTTCATAGCATTCATTACATGTACATCTTTATATACATCATTTATCTGTATCTTTATTGGTAAAATGTAGCCTGTATAGAGTCATCGCACAGTACTGTAAAAGTATAATTAATATCAATTAGTAAATTTCCAAAATTGTCCGTAGTTACTGCAAAGATGAAGATATAAGTGAGTTTATAATGTGAATTTAAATAATTCGAATTTTAAAATCTTAGAACTTAGTATTCTTAGTATGTTTTTGATTACAAACACGCGGGAAAGCTCATGTAACCATCTACAGACTATGTAGGTTATTTATCTATCATATTTTTTATTAGATGAGCTCCAGCTCTACTTGCTCAATTTTTATTATTAAGTTATTATTATATTAAGTTATTATTTGAAAATTACATTTGCTAAGATTGAAAAGATGTGTGTTGTATTTTCTTTCGCCGCATCTTCTACAAAACCAAACTCCTAACGCGTGGTTAATAGTTAATTGACGTTCAAAGATAATTCTGTTTGAAATTTGCTTTGAATATAACTATTAATTTTTTTATTGTTGTATTTTTAAGCAGGTTTTGTTTTTACTATCAAAGCTAATTTTATTATTCTGCCAGTCGCCGGACAAATGTCGCAATACACAATTGACTAATTCTTAATTCTTAATATACCAATAAACCTATCTTAAATCACTTGATAATTTATTTACACAGCCTAATAACTATATTGCTTCATTGTTCTTTAGTTCTAAGCCATTAATTTTTCTGAAGGCTTAGATGTATACGATTTCAATATCAGGTCTTATTGTGAAACCTAATCGGGTCTAGATATCTTCCCACGCGGCTTTAAAACAAAGAGCCTTTTGTGCGGGTGTGGTCACTCTCACTCTCGTTTTGGCTGTATTCCTATTTATTTTATGGTCATGAACATTTAAATTCAACTGGCTTTTGCTGTCATATTAAACGTTGCATACTTATAAAGAGTACATTTTTGTATAGCATACGACAAATATATCTACTAAAAAAATAGAGCAATCTAAATCAACTAAAATAAATAGTATTATAAGAAGAAACAGTAGATACAGTATAATATATATGCAGATAGTTATAAAATTAATTTGCCAAACATTTTATGTTTGTTTTATATGAACTTACAAAAACAAAAAAATATTTTGTTAAGATCTGTGGGCATAATTTTTAGATCAGTATGATTTTTGTTAAACTGTAATTTTTATGATTCCAAAAACGTGTATATAGTAAATCAGCTCTAAGGTCGGAAAAACCTATAAGATTTTAATTGAATTTAATAAGCGCGTACACATACAAATGCCGAATAATAAGCAAACAAAGTCGCGGACATAATTAAGTTGTTTCAAATAAAATGTAGAAATTATTCGTCTATCTCTAGTTAATTAAAATCTTTCCTTTCTAAAATTAATTTGGGTTTATCAATTCTACTAAAACAGTATAACTGCTACGTGTAAGTACGGGTAAGGTGAACGCCCTCGCACAGAGCTAGATTCTGAGACAGACTGACGGAATGTGTTGCCAAACGCAATGATCGGAACCCGCCTAGTATGTACCGCTTTGGGTGGTAATCCGCTCTACTTTGCCTTCCAATCTGAGTTCCACTTAAAAAAGTTAATTTCAAAATACGTAGGTATAACTTAAGTGATACCGGACAGATACGCCGACTGTTTTCGAGCGATGGGTTTCCAGATAACATTTTGATAAAAAATAATTATATTTTCGATCGTATTTCGTGTATTTGCATGTATGAAAGGAGACCAATAATTTTAACTTACCAAACCAACAATCCAAAATCGTGATTAAACGTTAGATAATAAAATAAAAATTCCGCAAAGATATTTGTTTAAAGTCATAAATTCAAGGTGAATTGTTTTTATATGTTTAGCATATCAACATAAGTTTTTTAAGTAAATTTAGATAAATACTTGCGTCTTTACGTAATGATAGGTACTTCACTGTAAGTGGTATATGAAATAAAAAGACAAAATATCACGCGTAAACAAATGAGAAATAAGTCTCGTCTTGTAATAAAAACAAAATTGTAGTCAGCAACAATCTTTTTTTTGGTAATAGTTCTCTTTGTCGTACGGCTTTTTTATGTAAGAAGAGTAGCAAACGAGCATGCAAACCACTTTATGTTAAGTAGTCGCAGCCCATAAACATCCACGTACAACCACAAACATGACCGAAATCCTATCTGAGCTCGAACGTAAATGCGTTGCTACTCCTTAGGACTAAGATGGTCCCCTCTCTTCAAAAATGTAACCGACAACCGCACCTCTCCAACCGAAACACAAGTAATTGGTTTACCGCGGATTATGATGGTAGCGGTGATGCCTCCCCGGTCGATCTACACTTCTCCCACCATAAAAATTCTAAAAAAAATGTAGTCAGGAACAACCATATTTTTGGTAATAGTTCTTTCTGTCGTCCGGATATATCATCATCATCAACCCATTACTGTCCCAAAGCAGAACTCGTGTTTCTTCTTAGAATGGAAAGGGTAAAGATATTGGTCCATCATTCTAGCCAAGTACTGTCTGGTATACTACACACACTTTTGAGAACCCTGCAAGAACTCTTAAACATGCAGATTTCTTAACAATATTTTCTTCTTTCTGTACCATTGAATTAATTTTCTTTGGATGTCATAAAAATCCATTCCCTCGTTCGTTATGATATTGTTTACCAAATACAACATTCAAGAAGCTTCTTAAAGTTTAAAAGAAGTACTCATACTATTCTATTCATAGTTTTAAATTGTAATGTGTAATCATAAGTTTATAAGTAGTACAAAAATCATTTACAAGAAAAACATATCTACATAAATCGTCAATATATTTTTCTTTTAATAAGGCCTTACGCAAGGTAAGCCAGCGAAGCCTTGAACTTTGAACTTGTAAGTACTAAGCTAACCTACCTACCTATTTATGCAATCTTGAGGCAAATTGGAGGACGTATCTTAAGGTATAGCGACCTATGTGTACTCGTTTGTGACTTAATATTAAAGGAAATCTTATTGTTAAAGAATGTTACTTCAATTAAGGGTTTTCCTAAAGATTTAGAAACGTATTCTGTCTTACTCCAATTGTATGTGATTACCAACACACTCACATAATATGAGACGACTATCACAGTCCTCAAGAGCAGCAACACGTCTGTGATCTTCAGCCGGAGTTATAAATATATATAGATTGCCTATAAATGTCCATGGGCGGTAGTAACTACTGCCTATAAGGCAGATCGCTGCTACTTTTACCATTCAAATATATATATAAATTTTATGAATCAATTCCCTTAGGGTAAAGGTAATAATATTATTACACAAATACTTTATTACTTATAAAACCATTACTCACTCTGGTAACGATCACCATGATGACGCCGACATGTGGTCACCGGCCCGCTCTGTAACAAAACGATTCGATAATGAGATAAATTTGTAGACATTGTAAAAATGAAAAAAACCAAACACTTCTCCGTCCTTGATTTAAGATGTGGTTGTCGTGAAGAAAAATCCTCAAGAGAAACATCTACGTAACTAACATAACTTCTAAGGGCCCAATAGTTCTGTTTGAACGACAAATAGCAGATACACTTATTTACTACTTAATTTATATAAAAAGCTACAGAGACTAGATTTAATTAACACGATTATTATTAATTCCCTATTGAACTGATAATTCGGCCGACCTTCAAAAAGATGGTACGTTTCCGGATTTTATCATTGTTCGCAAATATCGATTGTCATTGATAATAATCTACGCACGAAGTCAAGAGACCTGTCGTAATTTTATTAAACGACATATTTATGTCATTCTCGTAATTGCTTTGGACATTCTAAATGAAAAGTACTTCATTGTTTATCATACCTTTGACTTGATCCAGGTGAAGATATGACATAATCTAAAAGAATTAATTACCTCACACGCAGCTGTGGCATAAGAGTATTGACAATAAACGCCGTTATGTTTTATTTATAATGTTGTCTTAAGATCAAATAGAATAAAATGAAATCCATTTATTTTATATAGGTCTACGGAGGAACTTACAATTTGTCATTTACTTATTGTTGTTATCTAATGTAGGTTCGGAATACAAAAATGAATGAACGAAGATCTTTACAGCCTTTTTATTTAGTTTGAATTATTTATCAAACATTCAATACCCCTGAACTTATTTGTATTTCATACTGATATGTACAATTTTTATAAAGGAACTACAAATTATCTAAAATTTCGATTTGTAATACAATAATTTTGTTTTTAAAGGGGGGTTAATATATTACGCGGAACGAAGAAAAAAAAAAGTGCAAACGAAGCTAATAAATGAAAAAGATGTTTAAATACTCAGTATATAATTCTGCATTCTAGTCTAAGTGTAAATAATCCTGATACCCGTTGACGTAATCAAAATCCGTCATTAAATTGAATTCTGTTGAATTGCGTTTTCAGAAGGCTCACGTGCGCACATATTTAATCTCATGTATACAAACAAAATGCATATATACATGATTCCATCCATGATACACAAAACTGATAGGCTTTAGGTGGGATGCGTGTTCTAAATAAAATTTGTTCCAGATGCCCATGGACGGCTGTAACAACTTCACATCAGGTAAAATGCGTGCTCGTTTGCTTCTCCTATTTAATAAAAACAAACACAAAAGAGCGTTAATAGAGAATACTCCTGATATAATAAAATCTATTAATTCCGCGATGATGTAAGTATCATATCTATACTATTTTAAACTAATATCTCCGCGTAATTTAACCATAAGTATTACTATTAATTCACGCCATTTTCAACGTAGGTTCGAAGGACCCACGTCTAAACAAACAGATCAGAGCAACCTTCGTTATTTGATTTCATTATTTACGTTTCGTCACGCCTACCTGTATTTTTTATCTTTTTTATGTAGTACTGTTTGTTTTAGACCTCACTATTTACAAAAGCGAAAGGTACGTATGAAAAACTCAAAAAGGATTTCGTATTAGGGCTGTCTACGTTTTTAAAATGTATCGTCGTGGCACTCAACCAACTCAACACAATAATTATTACATAGATACAAAATAACATTAACAGTTTCTCTAAGGCTAAGTGAATAGATCATCCATAAATATTATAAAACAAAGTCCCCAGTCAGACAGATGCGAAGGGCGACTTTGTTTCATAATATTTAGAGATTAAATCAACTTTAATATAGGAAAATTGCAATAATCTATATAAATAAAATTACAGACATCTGTCATTGTCCTGTTCGGGTAGTTTATTTTTGAGTCTTACTTCTTAGACACTTGGTCTTTATCAAAAATCTATAAACTACTAAGGAAGTACGATTTTCATAAGCGCTACGCATTCGGCGATGTGTATTCTCTTGTCGTTAAGATATGAGGGAAGCCATGTTGTGTTAATATAATAAACAAAGCAATAACGACGAGGGTATCGAGTAGTTATCGCAACTAATCGATTTTACTATATAATGGGTTACTTTATATAGTAAAATCGATTAGTCTCTAAATATTATAAAACAACGTCCCCCATTACGTCTGTCTGTCTGTTCATGATAAACTCAAAGAGAACTAGAAGGATTTTCTCACAGTTTTCAACAACATGCGGAGTGATTCCTGAGGAATGTTGAATAAGTTAAGTTTATTTTGTAAATTAGGCGAGAAATTGTCAATTTCATTATAGTAATTCAGTCGTCTTTGGAAATAGGTGTATTAAATTGTAAGTTTTTGCAACTAGATAATGACTGGATTCATGTATGAAATAAATGTATGTAAATATAAACATTGTTACACGAGTGAAGCCGGGCCGGGTCGCTATTTAATGTATAAAGTAGCAACCCTAGCTGTTAGTTGCATTTTAAAGCCAATATGCACGTGTTAATGTTCGATTGTTTGGTTTCTGGAACAGCTCGAACAAGGCTTATTCCCAACAATGCAAGCACTAATTCGAATGTTTAAATAACAATGCAAACTTGAGGCACATTTTGCACAAATGGAAGTCAGTTTACGTAGCCCTTTCTACATGCTTTTATGATGTTTTTGTAAGAATACATAAGAACGTAACTAATTGTAAGTTTCATACGCAGTGGCTTCGTATAGCTATCATACAACGAGGGTTCCCGTAAAATAATTAACAGGTAATTCTTTGTAGGTAATAATTTTGAGCAAACTATAGTATAGTAGTTATAATGCAAACAGATAAGCAAAATAATATCATAAACTCATACCGTTTTATAATATTTTTCCAGGAATTTCCACTGCCTTTTTAATTTTCAAATTAAATTAAAACTCAAAAAAATTATACAATTAATTAAAACTATTTCCTTACTTTTACTTAGAACTATTTGTTTTCTTACTGTAATTACTAGTTCTAACTAAACTGTAATCACTAATAGTAATTGCATTAGTAATAGATTAAACAGTTATTAGTGACTAGCCATTTTAGTTTACGTCTTGTGTCGAATGTCTAATTATTTCAAGCGCAAGCCATTTATTTGATCAATGATTCTGATCAGCAAATACTTCAATTGGTATTAAATGTCTTGCAGGACCAGGTGTTCAACTACTTGCATTCCATGGCTACATTCCAACCTCCCGAATGAGGAAACTACTGTTTTAATTACAATCCCCAAATTGTACATGAAAATACTGGAATTCTCGACATAATTACGGTGAAAAATCTGTTTCACCACACTTATAAGAGTTTTTTAACATAAATACTATATAAAAACAAACGTCACATGCCAAATGGATATAAATTAAGCAGTTTGACTTATATAAGCTATGTTGACGGACATTTAATAGATATTTTATACAATTGATGGAGAAGGATAATAAATATTTTATATTATTGTTGAATGGAGAAAATTTACTAAATATATGTAATATTGTGAATAATTAGTTGAAGAAACTAAACGTGGGTATTGTAGACATGGACAAAAAGTATTAAACCTATTTTTTTCTTTTATCATTAAATTCAGTAATGTACATAGATAAATCGAGATCACGATTTGCGAGTTCAAAAGAAATTGTCTGATAACCTTGGATAATTATATATGCAACGTACAGCATTGCAGAAAGAAATAGAAGATGTTTTCTACTGAAACCACAATTTTATTACTTTCCTAGAGTAAATTGGTTGATACTAATTTTAAATAATTGACGCGAATTTGAAACATATATCTTAAAATCTGTCATATTATAAGGTGTCTCTTCTAATGGTTCATAAATCTAAATTTGTAAATATGACACTACGAAACATTTCTTATGAATGTGTCTGAAGGCCTATTTATTCAATTATATTGTCAAACTATGCCATGTCGTGTGTACGTACATAATACACAATGTAAGAGCACATATTAAATATTCACGCATAAGTAAACGACCCGTGACGGGGAAAGAAAAAAGTAGTATGGCGTTTGCCCTAATCGCTGAACGTGACTTGCGCACGGCTGTTGCACTGCTAAATACCATAATGTACCTGTATACTTGACCCGCATGACGCCAGATGCTCACCGGTCATTTTTCTGACGCGTAGAGTTCTGAGTTTAATCCCGGTAGTTCGTTAAATAACTAAGGTAGAACTATTTGACCGGGAACGTAGTACCAGCTCCCTCACAATCATAGAGTAGAGTAATTCATTTATTTCGGTTGAAAAGGAACGGTTGTCGGCTATACGTTGAAGCAAAGCGACCATCTTAGTCTTAATCCTTCGAAGTAACAACGCACCTACGTACGACCTCAAGTAGGACATTCCTAGTTGCAGGTTTTACGTGGATGTCCGTAGGCTATAGACCACTTAATATCAAGTGGCCTTTATACTCGTTTGCTACTCTAGTCAAAAGAAAATCAACTAGTGCAAGTAAGTTTCTGCTATGGATCTAGGTATTTTTGACTTTTTCTATGTGTCTGGCTAAAGTACATATATCCTTTTGTGGGGGTCCTGAATGTATGTGATTGGTTTTAAGTGTAGAAAGCATATTGTTACTGTCTATGGTACGATGGAATGATGATGAATTTTCATCTTAAAAGTAAGATTAATTGAGGTTAAGATTTAAAGCTATTATTTGGTACAAATTATAAAATGAACAATTGAATAACAGTAGTCAATTACAATGGGGAACAAAATATTAGCTTGTCCTATTTTTACGTTTCATTCATTATATTTAAATGTTTTGTGTTTTATTTTATTAAAGGATATGTTTTCATGAACATTTATTTACCTTATTTATTGCAGTCAACGAAAAAATATTTAAAAGTATCCTAAAAGTTATTTACTCCAAAATACCGCTGCGTCCTAATGTGTTACATTTTTTCCACTAATATGGATATTTTTCTTTAATAATAAAATCATCCAAAGTGTTGAACTCACTCGAGTCTAACTTAACAAGAGTCAGTTTGCTAAATGCTATCTCTAATATATAGCTGCAGTGTACCAACGGACGCACGACGATACGAGCGGACGGAACTAAACGCACCGGAAACCTTTTATGTATAGGTCATTCATTTCAGGGCACGGCACGAACGCAGCATTTGTTGTTGCGAAGTGATGCGTACACACGTCTTTGCTAGAGAAAACTTAGACGCATCTATTGATGACTATTTATATACTGTCAGTAAAAGAAGATTGATGTGGAGAACGGACTATACGCTCTCTGCATCAAACATACATCTATTTCGTACCAGCTGACTTGGTCACGTATTTTACATTTTGTATATTGTATCCATCATAAATTTGTGAGTGACTGAAATGGGAGTTTATAATATCATCTTCTTCTCTGTGATGATCGAGGAGAAACTGAGATTTAACTAGCTATGGGTCTATCACCGGAGCAAACTGCTTTACGTGTCACCATAAGGCGGGAACTGCTGATAAAATTAACCAATACGGTCACTAATCCAATTCCAGATCGCGTCCAAACTGCTTACTTGTACAATCTAAACAAGCCGCCGAGTTATACGCACTTAAGACAGATTAATATAATCTTTATATCGAACACCAAGCAAAAAATATGTAGGTAACTGCTATCCATATTTGTCGCACAAACTCTAAAAGGCCGTTATGTAACGGAAAGGAGACCCGGAGGCAGAACGTGGGTACTATGTATCAGAAATTGTTTCATTACACCGTTACTTATCTCGTTATCTTAAACGTTTTACGAGTAATGTTAGATTGCATTGAAGTTGACATGGTAATGTTTGCGAGGTGATCTTTATAATGCCTAGCAAGGCTCGAGTGAAGCCTCGCATGCAACTAAAATACGTAGTTTCACTCAGTAACATACGGGTCTTATCAAAAAATAGATTTTGTTTGCTCCTAGAAACATCTTAAATAAGTATCGTATGTTTAATAGCAAAGAAAATATACAGCAAAAAAGATATGTTTGCTATAAGCAAATTATGTCAAAATTTAAAATATTACTAAGAATCCTGGAAAGCTAAGAAACCTTCGTTTTTACAAAATTAAGTGTTAGATGTAAAAAAATTATAATATTTTGTGTGTTTATTGAGAATCATAATTATTTCCTTTCCACCATACCACCATAATTATTTCGGCCACGTTAAAAGCTGGAATATTCCAGTACCCTATAAGTATCTACTTTAAATATTTATGAATGCGTCCGGTTTCCACAGCTGTGTCAGTTCTCATCGCTCGATGATATTAGATCGCATCGTATAAAACTACTGGCTGTGCGCATTGCATTGTCCGCGTCACATTCAAATGATGACAACATTATAAACTATGATGCAACGAAAACGAATAATCGTATTCAACAAATAATAAAATACATATTCGTCAAAATATTCGTTGCGTCACAACATTTTGAAGAAGACAAATAATACACACAAAATAAAATTAACTTTAATCATTGGACAAAATAATCAAAAGGACGTGACGTCATGTAACAGCAAACAAAAGGTAAATGAAACTTCAGTCAAACCATTCAGGTGGTTGTCGCCTGAGACGATAATGTTTATACAAAATTTTAAGTATGCATCCACAATAATGACTATTAGAAAAAAAAAATGTTTAAAAAAAATTATGTATAATACAATCACAGATCAAGTAGTAATTTACGTATAGATAGATAATTAGCATATTGCGAGTACTGTTTACTCACGCACGGATCCGCGAGCCGTGACCCGCCACCTGCTTGTCACGGGTGACTGGGGTGCTCGGTGACGCGAGGACCTGCTTCCTATGTCACGCCACTGACATCGCCTGTTTAATACGTTGTTTACTTTACTTATTGATTAACCCGCGGCCTTATCAGCGATTTTTTTATGTGAGAAGAGTAGCAAACGAGCTTCCAAACCACTTGATCGTAAGTAATCGCAACCCATAGACACCCACGTACAATAATAAACACGACTGAAATACTATCTGATCTCGAACATAGATGCGTTGCTACTCCTGAGGACTAAGATGATCGCCTCGCTTCAAAGTGTAGCCGGAACCGCACCTCTCCAACCGAAACACAAGTAACGCTTTACGGCGGATTATGAGTGCGGCGGTGGTATCTCCCCAGTCGAACTATAATTCTCCCATCATTATAAATAAATATTTAAATGCCTGCTATAAAGTATACAGCAATATGTAATTCGAGATATTGCTTAAAAGCGGTTACCTTAGCAATAGTTATGTAAATTCATTACTGACTCCAATGTAGTATGGCTTGATTTGGAAGAGATATTACGAGGCCAAGGGTCCAAACATACTAAGTACAAAATTTTTGAAAGTTTGAGGGAAGAAAATATTGAAGGAATTGACAATTATATTGAATATCTCGTCTTATTACGGAAACAAGAGCTGTGCCATTTTTCTTTTCGGTACATAAATTATAAACTTTGAGGCAGTCAAGCTGTGTAAATATGTTTTTTTTTGTACAACAATAAATAACGTTGCTAAGAAATGCCAACCCACCTGTGATCGATATCAGGTAAGACTCTTGTTGTATGTCAAATTGATTACATACACATATTTGCGGTAGAACCAACTTCCCGTCACATAAACTATGTTCATTTGCTGCTTAAATTACAGTACAATATTAACCAAATTAAAAATCACGTTACAAACACTAATTTACTCATTAACCTTAATAACAAACTCTCAAATACCAAATGGATTGGAATTCAAGTCGGTACACAACCTATCTGAGCGTATGCCTGTATAATAATTCCTAGAATATGTCGTAATACTAAACGTTTTTCTAGGGAATATAGCTTCGTAATCGCTTAGTTATCGATGCAAGTATTCGTGATTGGCAACTTACCAGTATGATATTACTATTTCAAAATAACCTACGTACGGAAAGTTATTGCAACACGTGTAATTAACGAACGAGGATGGCTGCTTCCTGCATGCTTGCAGGAAATAGCATTGCCCAAGCAGCTGATATACTGGCTTGTCAACAGAGAACGTTGTATGCTCATATCACTCTTTGATTATAAGACAATCGTACAACGTTCGAACGAAAAAAAACTGTCATTAATCGTATAGGAAACTGACTGAAAGCCTAAAATTGTGTTCAAATGTTTTATTTCCTAGTAGAAGTAATTGTATCAGTAAATATGAACAACAGCTGAAAATGATTACTTATAAATAAACTATGTATTCGAGGTTCTTTTTTATTCATTTGTATCATGTTTTATCGTATGTGTTATTGATTATTTAGCAAATTAAAAAATAATATTGAAATTACCAAAAATCATAACATAAACATTTTTAATTTACGTAAACAAAATAACATAAATCGATATCGATTGCCAGATGATAGAACTTTAATTTGACAGGGAAGGTACTGCCGCGGACATCATCAGCCGTAAAAGAATTTTGTTTCAGATCGGGAGGTGCGGTTGTCGTGCATACTTACAATCAATGTGATGATTTTAGTACTCGGAAAGTAACAACGTATGCGTACAACGTCATAGAATTTCAATCGTGCTGGATGTATCAAAAAACTGTACCGATGGGTTGCTACTCCTGAAGACTAAGTCGGTCAACTCACGTATGTCCACGGGCTGCAACGAGAACTTATCATCCGGTAAACTGAATGTTCGTATCAAATCCATTTTCCTTTCTTAAATGCATC
>DWON01005906.1:0-14421 GCA_018251015.1 Phocides pigmalion okeechobee
TTGATAACTTAAAACCTCTACAACTTAAAATATTTTGTGTTTCCCGTGGACATTAACTTATCGAGGTTCTACTGTAGTATTAGAGTTACCTCACTTTGAGTGTTAATTAAGATTATCGCGAAAATTGGATCTGGCTTAGTCTTCAAAGATTTGAGATTTCAGATGAATACACTAACTCTTAAGTCACAAGACAATAATCGCTTTCGTAATCGGCCGTGAAGCAACTTGAAACATGTAATTGCCGACTATACTCGAACTAGACGACTATCTTAGTTCTCAGCAGTAGCAATGCATCTACATACCCTCCGATGGGAGTTAAGTCCATGGGCTGGAGTGACTAAAATTAGGAATGTATGAAAATTTACTACACTTCAACAAAAATAATTCTGATGTCGAACTGATAATCAGTTTTTATCGCTAATTACATAAAAATATATGTTATATATTCTATATCACTAATAATGTTATAATGTTTCCACCCGAGCACTCATAGGTTTTCCGCTTAAAAGGGCAAAGAGCTTATGTTACCAGCATTGAATATTTATTAAATTAATTAAATTTCAGGAGAACTGTTCTAATTAACCTTTGCTATGATATTTTACTGGTTATTATCGTAAAATATACACGTACATTCGTTTACATTTGTAGGGAAATACCCTACATATTTATAAATATGTACAATATACCAGAAAAATACTATAAATTTGCGTTATTAAGCTGTTTTATTGCAGTTTTTTTTGTTAGAAAAGTGGAAAATATGCATGTAGGGTCACCTAATTTGAAGCATTGCAACCTAAAAATATACACAAATAAGACAGAAGTCCTGATCTGTTATCGTACCATGTCGTTACCACTCCTGAGGACTGAGGACTCCTCGCTGGTATAGCCGGCAACCGCATTTCTCTAACCGAAACACTAGGATTTTTTACGATGAATTATGAAGGCTGTAGTGGAATCTTCTTGTCTTGTTCTGTTTAAGATCGGACGTGGATATCCAGGCTAACATACCATTTAATATCCGTGAGTTTGCATGCTCGTCTGCTACACCTCTGATATAGAAGAAGGTCTGTGAAGTCTACTAATTTACACTTGACCTGCGTGGTGAATTACAGTCCAAACCTTCTCATTCTGATAAGAGAACCGTATCTAAAAGTGAGACAGTAACATGTTGATGTTGAACGAAATAAACAATTACATTTCTTTAAGCTGAACAAATTACCAAATATTTTATCTTTTAACTAAAAAATACTGAATCATTTCTCCTTAAACTAAAGAAATTATCAATTAATTTCTCCTTAAATTAAAGAAATTACTAATTATTCTTTCCCTAAAGTAAAGAATTCATCGATTTATTTCTCCTTATACTGAAGAAATTGTCAATTAATTTCTCCTTAAACTAAAGAAATTACCAATTAATTTCTACTTAAATTAAAGATATTACCAAATATTTTATGCTTTAACTAAAGAAATTATCGAACACGCGCTAAATCTGCTAATTACATATGTACTTACTATTCCCACATGGCATCGCAAACATATTCGATATTATTGTGTAATGGAGTATCTAGTAATAATGTGTGGTTAATACATTAATAATAATTAATGCATATGTATGTGTACAATGTATAGAGAAGATGGTTTATGAAACAAACACGATAAAGGCTGGCTGACAGCTGCTTAAATAGGTATGTGATCTAGGCTAAACATAACTTTAATAAAAGAGTACTAATAGATAATAAATAGACTTATCTATTATTTAATCAAATTAAATGTTTTATAAGTATAATATTACGTTTAATAAAGAAATAGTTGTTAGCGTACTTTATTAAATATATATTTTTAATTCAATCAAGTTTTACCTAGACAAATGAGTAAGACGACGACAACTGATGAGACAGAAAGGTTCTCCCGTGACGATCACGTTTAGGCAAAAGGAGCACAGGTCGTACCCGAATCAGGTGGACCAACAACCTGGTAAGGATAGCAGGTAACCGCTGGATAAAGAGGGCACAGAAGTGGTCCAAGAAGCGCCATCTAGGGGAGGCATATGTTCAGCAGTGGATGCATAAAGACTAATAGATGAAACGACTAAAACGAAAGTAATACATCTGTGTAAAACACCCATAAGTTGAGTCAAATAACAAGGAATTCAAAGTTGTTTTTTTACATAGATGGCTTTATAACAGTATAATTATTATGTGTTACATACACTCGTGCAACTTCGTATCACACTTAAACAAAATCAGATTTATTTTCCAGTGAGAAAATAAGAGTACACCTTAAAATATTACACCAAATTAATATGATATACCTGAAGAACAATGAGTTAAACGTATCTCGATTACAGCTCGATTAAAACCATGAAAATCTGGGAACATTATTCTATCGATTAAAATAGATAACAATCAAATGAAATGCATGAATGTAATCAAAACGATAATAGTTCAAATATTTGTGTATACGAACCCAGATCCCACAGGTGACTCAATAACCATTACAAACAAATGGCATCACAACTTATTTACGCGATATATTATTTCCTATCGCGGATCCACGCGAGCGATAATTCGGCAAGTTTGCTCGCATATGCCGGAGGGCGCGCGAACTTTGACAATTAGCTGAACGCGGGTTGCCACGGTTGCGCGCATTAGCAGATTACAGCGAACACATCACACTAGGCAACGTTCCAGCGCTAATGTGGACTAACCCAACTCGGAAGTCGTTTTCGGTTGGCCGGCTCATCACGCTGAGGAAATTGAGAGTTCAAATTGTCTTTACATAGCTGTCGCCAATTCGCGCTAATTTTCATATAGATTAAGATAGTAATATTTCCAAGAAAAAGAAAACTTATTTGTGAATTTAATTTTATTTGGCAAACGTATTTGTAATCTACCAGAAATTGACATTGATCATCTCTTGGGTATGTTTCCTCTCAGAATGAGAAGAGTTAAATCATAATCCACCAAGCTGATTAAACATGATTAATAGGACTTCATACTCTTTAAAAATATTTTCAGGAAATTCTCAAGCAGGTTTCCGTATTTTTTTCTGTCACGATTAAGAAAAGGGATAATTAATCCCTTATACATACGTACATTACTTGAAAAAACAGAGCAATAAACTCGCAGCTTTAGAAATGGTAATCTTCATCACTAGGCAATGTTATATGTATAAAAAGTATCTAATACAGAGTATTATGGTACAGCCACACTACTCCTAATGGTATATCCACACTTGTAAACTCGAATAAAACGGTCGACGTCACTATCACACGTACTCGAACATAATGCGACCCAAACATTAATTCCACTAAAACTAAATTATTCTACCTTCGGCATAAATCAAAAACTGCAAATTGCCTCGTACGTGCTCGTTCGAGACGTAGAGAACTGATTTACTGACGACTTTACGTTGTTTGTTAATTTAGTGTCAGCTTTGAACTTAGATTATTTACGTCCATAGACAAAGTTAACCATAGACTGCTAATGACGAAACGCTTCGAGTTTAATAAACCTGTTACCAAATAATAACCTGTTATTTTGCAACGAGTTAATCATCATCAGTTATAATTTTTTCCAATTTCACCAATTGACAATGCAATAATATGCAAATATAATAATAATTAATAGTTAAAAAACTAAAAAACACGCTTTTATAAAAAAGTGTAAATAAGAAAAAAATATATTGCGATGTAAAAAATAGCGTAGGGTGCTTTTTCTTTGATCTATTGACACCATTTTAGATGGATTTTTTATAAAAGCGTGCTTTTTAGTTTTTTTTAACTATTAGTTATGTATAAATTCCATTTTATAAAAAAAATGTTATCATACCAGCTCACAAACAGTTCGAAACACAATATTAATAGCATAACTAGCAAAGTTTATCCGTTATAAATGTAAGTAAATACACGTTTAAATGAAGGGACTGATTTACACTCCAGTTTCAACTCGCCTGTTAATTTAGTATAAGCATTGCGGCTGCGATAACATTTCTACGGTTCGATGGATCGAACTAAGTAATCCCGTAACTAGTCAGTTTAGGTGACTTACAGACGAAGCAACTTAACTTTATTACATCTCATTGCTTGTTATAAAAGCAATATGAACCACACACATGAACACAATACTACTACTACACACGCGCGCACACACACACACAAACAGAGGGAGAGAGACTCGGTGCATATGTATCCAGGTTCGATTGTTATCGTTTGGTTCCAGCCTCATTTGTATACGAGACCTATTAAACCGTAGAAATTGAGACACATTTGTGATCGACTTCAGGGACTGTGATGAGGACTCCTGTTATTTGGAATTGGTTACAGACAATTTTACTATATACCGAGTACGCACGATTTACGATTTTAGATATTTAATTGCCGATATTTCGAACCAGCTGCATGACTCGTGATCACGGCTGTATGTTCCTTTAACACTTTGTCTGCCGCGCTCATATATTAAATAGGGTCAGCATTGCGGGAGGCGGCACTAAACTGGAGCTTATATCTCTAGACTGAAGATGCGCCGACAATTCACTGAAATATTTTATTTTTAGCATCTGTGTATCATGTACGAATATACAGACGTAATGTCCGCCCTCAGTCTTGTAACGCCGACGTAAACAGCAATTTTGTTTGACCGTAATCCATAAAAAATTGTCCGTACAACACAGGTGTGTACGAGCCGCAAACGCGTAGCTCCGCGCATTACCCATCAGTGTTTTAAGCTGCAAGGAAAGTGTTAATATTTCATTCTTAAATCACATACAAATAAAATTAACTAGTTTCAAGTAGCCTGGTGTGTGAATAGCCTAAAGCTTGTTATCATGTATTATTTTTAGTTATAGCTCGATCCTTAACCTTAGAGATTAGTTGGTTTAGTGGGAGCATGAAGACAACATGTGTACGGTAATTATTATTCAAAATGAAGACAGACGTTCACTGGCTCCCAATTTCAAATGTAATTTACAATTTTAAACCAATGTCATCGCGGAATTTATAGGTAAATTTTACTATACATTTACCGGGTACTCACGATTGACGCTTATTCAATTGTTGATTTTTCGAACCAGTTGCATGGGTCGTGGTCACGGCTAAACTGTGATAAACGTTGTGATATGCGTTGGACGTACATACCCATTGGTCCTAGAGGCCATTTAAGATCAGATGTTCTGTACGCACACTTTTAATATTTCAACATGAAAAAAAATGGTTGTTTACGGAAGTTGTAGTGGTCTTCGGTCGAACTGTTGTTCTACCATCTTGCTATACCACGTTGACATTATTATCTAGAATTCGGCCGATTACTAAAATTTTGTATGGTTAAAATAATAGTATTTTTAGCAACATATCTTATATGTTGCTAAATTACCCACCTATATAGGTGGGAGAACTATAATCCGACCGGAGAGCTACCACCGATACCCTCATAATCCGCCGTAAAGTATTAATTAATTAATTGTGCTTCGATTGGAAAGGTGCGGTTGCCGGCTACAATGAAGCGAGGCAACCATCCTAGTCCTCAAAAGTAGCAATGTATCTTCGTTCGAGCTTAGATAGGATTTCGGACGTGTTTGTGGTTGTACGTTGGTATCTCATAGATCTGTGATCTGCGACTACTTAACATCAGGTGGTTAGCATGCTCGTTTGCTACTCTTCTCACATAAAAACGTCGTATTGTATTGATAAACTTGTCCGCAGGCGTCCAAACAAAACCGGATGTTAACGGTACTTTTCCATATACAGCATAGATAGCGGAAGTTAATTAAGTATCAGAAGCTCTTTGCAAGCACAACACAACAATGTACGGTCAACACAAAAAGTCACAATCAATTTGACTTGAAGTTTTTTCATCATAAAGGTAGCAAAAAGCAATTAGTACAGTCGCGGGAATAAACGGTCGTCCCTTACTCAGCAAAAAGTGATGCGAGCGATACAAACGTACCTGGGAAACTATAATTGAATCACAGGTATAAGTTTTTGCTGCCAGGACCCTTTGTTGCTAGGGTTCAATGTTAGTTTGTTAATGCTAATGAACTTTGGTAAGTAATAAAACTATCGCTGTATTAGTTTGTACATTATTTTAATTTCGAAATACAGTAAATAATTTACAATGGAAAGGATGATAATTCCTTCATACAACTAAATAGGTATACATATATAGAAGTAGTATGGGTGAGTGCGTGCGTGCGTCGGTGCATGCGTGCGCGCGTGCGTTGATGCATGCGTGCGTGCGTGCGTCGGTGCATGCGTACGTGCATGTGTGTGTGTATGTGTGTAAGGGAGTAAAGTGATTGACGGTTCCAGAGATCAATGCACAGCCGAAACCGCTAGGTCCGTCATATCCTGGACTGTTTCTTAACTACGCACATAATTATGAACTTTATTACAGAAGTCGAAGAACGTTAAAGCGAATGACAATTAATTTCTAAACGTGCATAACATCTACAAATCGGTGTACCAGCTGATTTGACAACTGGACCTCCCGTGTGAGATGCTAGAATCTTACTACCGCCTCTTGCTACTTACATGCATCGGAACGAATATTTGTAGATGCTGAAGTATTATTAGTTTAATATCATCGCGGAATTTATACATTTTATCAAATAACTGGCACTCACGATTAACGTTTTTAATTGCCGATATTTCGAACCAGTTGTTTAGACGTGACCACGAGCCATGCAACTGGTTCGAAATATCGACAATTAAAAAACGTATAATACATTTTTAACCTGTGTAACTCTATTCCGCTTATAAGTCCCTAAATCGATTCCACTAGAAAAGCAATCCGTTATTTGGCCGCGAGGTCAGTGGAGCACGAAACATTATGACGGGGTTCGCTCGACTTAATTATAATTTTATTGTTCAAAAGCCACTTCGGATTTCAATGGATTTATTGTGGCCATAATGTTGAGGTTAGGGTAAAGACCAATATATGTGATAATCTAATTTCGGAAGTTTTAACCGTAGTTCACATAAATGTAAAGTTGGACAGGTTGAGTGTTTCCGTGTAGTGTTATTAATAAATTTGATTATTTTCATAATCATTTTTTTAGTATGAGATCGTGTGATATGTTGTTTATAAGACATTTTCAAGGTGGGAGAACTAGTTTGACCCGGGACGTACCACCACCGCGTCCATAATCCGCTGTAAAACATTAGTTGTGTTTCGGTTGGAGAAGTACGATGCCGGCTACACTTTGAAGCTAAGCGACCATCTTAGTTCTCGGAAGTAGCAACGTATCACGTTCGAGCTCAGATAGGATTTCAGTCGCGTTTGTGGTTGTACGTGGATGTATATGGGCTGCGACTACTTAATATCAGGTGGTTTGCGTGCTCGTTTGCTACCCTTCTCACGTAAAAAGAAATAGTGGCAAAAGAGTTTTTTTTTAAGGATGGACGTGGATGCGTTTTGACTCTTGAGGACTAAGATGGTCGCCTCCAATAATGTGTGAATTTTCATAAATTGTATCCTTGTCTCCTGTAAGAGAAACCTTGAATTTCTAGCAATGATTACTATTCCCTTTTCAATACGCATTACAACTAAACCTCTTAGCGTTTCAAATAAATCTCAATTCATTGGGTTTCGTATTTTGCTGCATTTCTCAACTCTTACCGGATATTGAATTTTCATACAGATCGTTTGTTATTGCGAGCCGGTTTTTATTTATCGGACGTTTTAACCGGCGCGTTTGTTGACAGGAAATTAATGCATCGACCGATTCAATTTGTATTAACGAGCCGAGAGGCACATCTATTTGACTCCATTTTATTTTGTTGCCAACTTTTTTAGAAGAACCCAGCTACACGTAATCGGTAGCAATCAAACGGTATTTAATTACGTCGTTCTGTGTAACGATACGATTTAAATTTTTAAACAGTTTGTTTTGACGACTTTTTACGTATAAAAAATTGATGGTTTAACAAGAAAATTTAGGATACAATTTGGGACATTTATAGGCGCTTTTACCTTCTCTAAATATTACAGTCGGCTTCTAATCTGCATTCCAGCAACAGAAAACAAAATCCAAAAGATTGGACACTCGTGTCAATACTAATTACAACTAAATGCTTAAGCATAGCAAATTAATATCCATTCATTGGGTTTTATACCTATTTCGCTGCATTTCTCTAACTCACAAAATTTAGGATATAATTTTGTATCATTTATAGGAACATTTACCTTTCCGAAATATGGCACAAAGCTGAAACATAAATTACATAGACGTCCCCCGAAATATTTCATACAGAATGCTGTTTAAAACATTAATCAAAGTAATCATGGAAATGTTCGTCACCGCACGTAACGCTTTAACGCATCAGATTCTGTTACGTAAACAACGCCCGGCGTTAAAGGCTTATATCGCAAGTGAATAGAAAATTTTGTTCGGCCTTTCCGGTGATTAAGTATTTTTTTGTATTATAAATAAGCTTAATATAATCAGGGTTTTTGGTTTTATAAACGTGCCTAATAGAATCAGCTCGTTTATTCTACTGCATGTTATCGGCCATTGTGTGCCACGGGAATTATATTTAATCTTAGCGAGCATTAAAGTCCTGGCTTTAGCAAACAGGTGCATTGCTACTGACTAGACGAACACACAACCTTAATATTGTCCACCATATACAATACGGTGCCTTTTTAAAACCTTCTTCTGAAATGTTATCATCATTATTATATACTTCGTCATCACCATCACCATCGTCGTCGTCATCATCACACAGTAACATCACAAGAGTAACAGTGTAGACAACTTTAACGAAAACAAAACTCTTTAGCACACAGATATCTTGCAACTGCGTAGACAACATTGCAATACCTTAATATTCTTTTGTGTACATAACGTTTGAGAAGTAGCTATTTAAAAAGGAACCATTTCCTATATAAATAGCTACTTTTCAAACGTTGTTACCATCACTGTTTTATTCATCATAATTATCAACATCATCATCATGACCAGTAACAGCAGCATTATCGACAATATTAACAACAAAAACCTATGACCCATACTGAGCACAGATTTCCTCTCAGAATGAAGGCCATAGTCTACCACGTGGACTTACGTGTGAATATGCAGATTTAACAGTTGTTCGAGAACTTTCTATAGAACAGTCAAAAATCAACTGTAACCAGGAGCTAAAAGGTTGCATGAGAAAATTTGGTACAGGAAATTTTATTGACACTATATTTAAATGGCGGCCATTTTCTGCACCATTAGATATCGAAAACGGGATAGTTCAGGGAATAGATTAATAGATTATCAGTGTTAATGTAACTGTTAAATTTAATGACACGCTTCAATGGCTATGTGTTAACTGTTACGAGGTAGATGTTAACTTGATAGTAAGATTTTGGCCACACGGGAATTTAGGACTCGATTCTCTGGTACGCAAGTCTCGTTGTCCGAAGCTCATATATAACAAGTTAATAACAAATACTTTTTGTTTTAATGGTAATGGATATTATTATGAGGAAACATGTAAAGACGCCGCTTTTTAACCTTTTATCAGTGATTACGGCATTCACATATTAGATCGAGTCAGCATTGCGGGAGGCAGCAATAAACTGTAGCAGTGTTTCCTAGACTGAAGATACGCCGCCAATTCAATGAAATATTGTGTATTTAATATGTATATAAAGTTGTATTATTATTTACCATAAGCATTAATAAATAAACTTAAAGTATGATTGTCAAAATTAGAATTTATTGAATCATATAGTGGGCGCCCAACGTGGGTTTTGTAATAAACATGCTTTCGATTTCAGTGTAAAAAGTATGAAATGATTATGTAATCTACCAATCCACTCGGTTAGCGTGGTGGTTGACCTAAACCTTTTGATTCCGAGTGGGGTCCCATGTCTAACACTAAAATAGCAAAAAGTGGAGATGATACCGTTCCAAGAGTAGCGTGTAAAAAATATCATAGACAAAATAATATTAAAACGTTGCGTTCTAGGAGTAGCGTGTAAAAACAGCATTGACAAAACAATATTAAAACGTTGCGTTCTAGGAGTAGCGTCAAAAAACACCATAAACGATATAATATTAAAGCGTTGTTTTGTCCTCGGGAATAGCAACGCACCAATATGCCAAACCTATTAATAGGCCTTATACTCTGATTGGTCATGACTATATGTGATTGTTATGTAAAGCGTATATTTCCTAAAAGTAAACATGAAATCTCGATAAAACCCGACACTTGACGCATGTCAACGCTTATTTGAGCCGCGTTGACGCAAAGCTCCGGATTATCGACGACAATGACATTGTGCCGCAGAATAACGTGTCGGCTGCTTATATAGTAACTGTCCGTACGTCATGTAGTCGTAATATATTACGATATCTATAGATATGTGTTACATTGTGCTATGTACCGTGTACTCACGATTAATGAATTTTAATCGGTGATATTTTGAACCAGATGCATAGTAATAAACTCATTTACTAAACCAAATAAATAAACTAAACGTATAGTTTACTTTAGTTCCGAGTATCCGGTACATAGTAAAATATATAATTCCACGATGATTTTAAAAATAAATTATAGACATGTGTTACTTATGACACTTAAACATGAATAATTTTTATATGTATAAATACATGTACTAATATATCATACCCTAATATACACATCGTTAGAAAAACGGAGAGGACGCTTGAGATTTCTCACAAAGTTCTCTAAGGTATGTGAAGTCTCCTAGTTTGGCAGTATAGGTCCATCACCGTGGTCTGATTATCCTAAGAGGTGGAGATTTGTGTGTCGGAAACAATAATGTATTGTTAATAATACTTATATAGATACTTGTAAATATACTAGAAACCTTAGAGGACCTTTAGTAGTAATTGGAATAAATATTCAATAGACTAAACACATTATGACATAAATAACAATATTTAAATTTTCTTATCAACATTGATTGTAACTGAAAGCTTAGCGATAACTTCATGAACCAAACACTAAAGTCAAAAACTCTTATTTCAATCTAGAAAATCGTCAATCTGAAATTAATAACAACTATCCAATTTCAACAAAGCAAGATGAAACTGTAGATTACTCTTCCCTAAAACACTCCAATTCCGACTCCAATAACAATAAGTTAGACCGCGATAAATCCGACGGAGATTCGCAACGAATCATCCGAAATGCCATTACACTTAAAAATAGACCCCTCGGGACGTCAGCGCGAGTTCGCAAATAAGGTCGTTAGTTAGTTAATTAAGATCGAGACGTGATTAAATGTTTCCGAGTGCGCCATGATAGATGACTGTCGGACAAGCCTGCTCTTCCAGGGCTGGTGAAATGTGTCCAAATGATGGAATCGAGTGGAAAAACATGTTTGAATTAGATTAATATTCTATCAATTCCAATTTAGCGATGTCAATTTGGAATTGTATTTAAAATTCTTCTACATTTAAGTACACGTTATTTCTATCGTACAATTAGGCATTGTACATATGTAGTAATGTATTGTGTGTGCACTATGCTCCTATTGTACACACATTTTACACTTCCTTGCTGATACTATTTTTATCTTCTACCCAAAGGATGCCTGAAAGAGATCGCTACGTAATTGATAAGGCTGCCTTTTGTACTACGTTGTTTATCATATTTTTACTTATGTCTTTATTATATTTTATACATCGATATGTATATAACATAGCCGTGAAGTATCTACACAATGGTACACTACAATTAGTGTACGATTCGTTTATTAGAATAAGCATTTTACATTTCCACAATAATACGATCTTCAAACTTGTAAAGTTCTCACATCCTTTCAGCTCCGTTCCAAGATACAATATAGCTTCATGGTCCTTCGAGCAAAAACTAGTGAAGTGAAAAGTCTTCTTGAAATTATTAAGGAACTAAGCTACAGCTAAATTAACACCAACAATAACAATTGGATTAAACAAACCGGATAAACAACCACAATTTTAAATTGGAATGTTTTGCTCACAATTAGGACCATTGGCTCTTCTAGTCGAAAGTTTGATATGTATTAATACAATTACCAAAATTGAATGCAACGATAGAAAATAGGCTAGAATTTCTCTATCAGTATTTGCATTTCCGCATGGTTTGATATTGGCGGTAATTTACTCGTTAATTGATCCCCAAATACTCATTATAACAGTTTCTACATTACTACTAGTATTTTCTTGTATTTGGTTTTAATTTCAAAATTACTCCACGTACTAGATAACAGTTTCCCTGCGGCGTATACAGCTCTTGTGTATTACTTGGCGTAACGCGCTTGCTGCTTGTACACGCCTGTGTTGTACGTGCAAATCTGTATGAGTTACGGGCGAACACAAGTGCTGGTTACGTCAGCGCTAGAAAACTGCGGACGGAAACAACAACTTTGTATTCGTAGATGCAACACGGATGCTAAAAAATACAATATTTCTGTGAATTTTCGGCTCGTTTTCAGTCTAGAGTATCTGGAGCTGTCTCCAGTTTAGTGTAGTCTTCCGCAACGTTGACCGTCAGAGTAATAAAGCCGCTCTACCGTTTTTGAAACTTCTAGAATGTTTCAAATCAAAAAATCAAGCGAAATATTTTTATTCAAAGTAGATTATTTACAGAACTCGTTTTGAACGTCAATAAATTACCACCGACTCGTAAGGTGTTTCGTTTTGGAGAAGAGTCGGCGAAAGAAACTCCATTACACATGATATCCTCTACAATTCTAATTGTGTTGTATGCTTCGCAGCGCTGTTTGGAGGATACACCACACCTCCCAAGTTAAATTCAACAATACTAATTGTCATGGATGTCAGCGCGAGTTCGCAAATAATGTCGTTAGTTAGTTAATTAAGATAGAACCGTGATTAAACGTTTCCGAGTGCGTCATGATAGATGGCTGTGAACTGACTTTACGTCTGTAGGGCTGTCAAAATGTGTAAAAAATATAACAAATGAGATTTAAAAAATGTTTCTATGAACATGCTTTGCGTCTCTAATTGTTGTCAAATAGTGAATTTAAACTTTAACGCATTACACACTTCTACGCCCCTTTAAATGTCCCTGTGTTTGGGTGCAATGAATACAAATACTCAAAATAGGTTTAGAAAATACATCTAACTTGACCAAAACGCTGGTCGAGAATCAAAGCCGGAACTCTCTGCGTGACAGACTAATATGGTTTCCGATGCGCCACGCGGATTGTTCAGAATTTGGATCGTTAACATTTTCAAAATGTATAGTTTATGTGCATCGTTTGATTTTAATACATTGAATGATCAGTAAAATGCATAAATATATAAAATTGATTACATTTATACATATACAAACCACAAGGATTCCACAATATTTGATAAAACTTTAAAGCCACGTGGAAGTTGAATCTTTTCCGGAATTATTACGAACCAATCCATGATTATTAGAAAACAGTTATAAGTGACAACCCTAAAATCTACAAATATGATTACAATATAGCTAGTTACATTGTGTTGAATATGACCGATTAATCACGAGTAAACAGTGGAAGGTAGCAATTTTGCGAAGCCTACATTCGCTGAGTGCGTCCCTATAGGATTTCGAGCCGTCTTCGCCAATATTACTGTAAATGATATATTTGGCTTAATAATCAACAACATTTATAAATAATGAAAATGTTTCCGAAGATAACTTACAAACTTTTCGGAAAAAGTAAGTATTTTCGAAAAATAAACGATTGATTGACTCATTTTGATAAACGCAAACAAAAAAGTCAGGCTTTTTTATTTGTAGCGAATTCTTCATAAATTTTTTAAATGTCAACAAAGATTCGTTGCCTCATAGAGCGTATCTTTGGAGAAGAGATGGTAACAGAAACTCTTCCTCGTAGACTAATATGGAGAACTTAGCCGATGCCATCCGAAACCATTGCGGGTTAAAAAAACCGCCATGAAACAATTGTTCTATTTGTTCAAAAGGTACATTTACAAGCAAGGCTATCTTTGTCCTCTAAAGTAGCATTCCATCTTGTTGGATATGTAACTGCAGTGACTATGTAAAATCTTATGATTTCAATCTAATATTATCGCGATTTTTTTGCATTTTACTATACTCGTATAACGGGTACTCGTGATTGCCGATTTTAATTTCCGATATTTCGTACCAGTTGCACGACTCCCTCATCTTCTAACTACGACTAAACTGTTAATCTTGAGTACCCGTTATATAGTAAAATAAACAAATTCCGCGATGACATTAATTTAAAATTATGTAATTTTAATTTTACTTATTTTTTTGTTTTAAAATTTTAAACATATTGTTTTAAACTTTTTTTTTATTGTGAAAGAGTAACAAGCGAGCATGCAAGCCACTTGATGTTAAGTGATCACTGCAGCCCATGGACAGCCACGTTCAATCTCAAATAGGACAGAAGTTCTATTTAAGGATGGACGCGGATGCGTTCCTACTCTTGAGGACTAAGA